>LVLI01002465.1:0-10959 GCA_001687465.1 Halocafeteria seosinensis | reverse complement strand
CTTTCATCGTATACACGATGGTATTGGGTTGAGCGGCCGGTGATCCTAGTCAAGCTGTTCATGGTCAATACCGATACTATAGGACACATGGAAGCACATGCTAGAATCCCAAAGCTCTCAGTTCGTTGAAACGTGGAAACGCCTCGTTGCTGCCAGCAGCTAGAAAACTCATCCACCTCCCTAACTTGGTTCGTTTGACTTACTTAAATGTATCGACGGAAATTTCACAGCAAGGCATGGCACCTTTATAGTTTACAAACGCTATACACTTAGGAACCTATCCGGCGCTGGTATTAAGATTAATCAGTTACTTTCATCGTATACACGATGGTATTGGGTTGAGCGGCCGGTGATCCTAGTCAAGCTGTTCATGGTCAATACCGATACTATAGGACACATGGAAGCACATGCTAGAATCCCAAAGCTCTCAGTTGCATTTGAAGCGTTCCCAAAGCTAATACCCATTGCGAGAACAAGTGGTACAGATACGGGACCAGCGGCGACACCTCTGCGCACCACAAAAGTAAACTGCAAGTAAATAAACCAGTTCCTATAGCTCAAAATGCTTCTCCTTACCCAGAGTCCCAACTTGCACAGCGAATAGTTTCTTCTGTGGCTGTGGACAGAACCAGCGCTACTGCATAACCTGGTAACAGGACGTAAAGCATAGGCCAGGCGAATATCAATTGTAACAGGCCCAGCGAAGCTCCTATCCCAACTCCAATTCCTACGCTCCGCTGCAGCTTTGCACGACTGAAAGTCCCACGAGTCAGCTCCTCAACTGTGAGCCCCAGAACAACCAACGCAGGTTCTGCTTTAGCTACAAAAACCCCTAGAAGGAAAATGTACGCTGCTGCCACGAATAAGCCAATTTCTTTCGGAAACAGCTTTTCCTCCGAAGTACCGTCAACGTTCATAAACAAAGACGGCATTCTTGAGCCTGCTTCGTCTCCGAGAGGGGTGAGGGCAAACTGAATTCCGATGTTGGTAAGGAAAAGCCCAACCGGAATGCACAGTATGCCCGACAGGAAAATGCTATTCTGAACTATCCAGTTTTTCAATGCCGGCAAGGATAAGCCTGTCTGTGAGACTGCCTCGCCCGATTTATCCCAAGGAGCATTGCTGCCAGTATCACGTTCAGCATCGGACCGGTGAGAGTTACGCTGCTGTGAGACGCTGGCCATCTCTATTTCAGTTTGAGCCGCATTGCGCTGTGCCCCGGTCTCTTGTGCATTCGTTTCAAGGGTATCCTCTTCTCCTGAATCGTTTCCTTCACTACCGCGTTTATTTGAGCCTTTTCTTCCCATTCCGGGGAACACGTGCCAAACAGTCTTATAACGTCTCTCGGGTGACCTTTGTAAGAATGGGACGAGGTGTGAACCCCCTTCATTCTGAGAACTAATGCTCCATTGCTCGTCTCTTTGAGGATAATGCTCCGCCAATGCCTCCTCCAATGCCTCATCTGAACCAGGAGGGGGTTCATTTCCATTTGTGGATTCTGTGGTCTGCTCAGATTGGTTAGTTTTCCTCACTTCAGCGTCCGCTTTACTCCGCCCAGACTTCTCGTCGTTCTCTGAGTCTTCCAGCACATAACTCCATGTCACATTTGGGATAGGCTTCCTCACAATGGCCTTCAAAACAAACAGAAAGAAGGAAGTTAATGGCAGAGCCGCTTGAAGCGTGGCTTGTGTCGCCTCCATCAGCGAGCCTCCATCGCCTGAAGAAGTACTGTCTCCAGAACCTCTCGATCGAATTTTATCTTTATCTACTGTTGCCGACATTATCACCGCTAGGATCTCTACGTAGAGAATAGGATACAAAGGGGTTAGGGTAACGACGCCGAGATTCCCGGATCCGTTGGAAGTACTGCCGTTGGCCCCTTTCGAAATTCCGGAGCTAATCGCCAGAATTGCTGAAGCTGTTATGGGACCTGAAGTGAACAGAAGCGCGTAACAAACTATAATAGCTTTCGAAGAGTAGAACATCGATTCACTCTGACGGCAAACGTACCAGTAGTGATGGCACCACAATCCCATGCGAGTCCAATTACTGACCGCAAGTCGGTATCCCACCACATCATGTAGCACATTAAGAGAAGAACAGGAGTAACTACCGCGCATACTTGGGGGAGCAGGGGCTTCCCTGTTTTCATCCTCCATGTACCGATTGCTGTAGCCGTACCGACACCGCAGGCAATGGTGATTACTAGGTATGTACTCCAGTCATTTAGCATCAAATATAGAAACGGTGTACGTTCAGCCTTGACAAAGGCTCTGAGCGGCCCCAACGCCGCAATAGCCGGTTCTGCATATGTAGCTACAATTCCAAGACAAAAGCATATGAAAAGAAAACTAAACGTATGAAACTTTTGCGACAGTTCCCGTCCAATAGTTTCGCCAATTGGCATGCATGAAATCTTGATCCCTTCCAGAAATAGAAGCAGTCCAAGTATCATCGAGCCTAGTCCTAGGGAAATGCCTCCAACATTATCCGGTGCCTTCTGGTAGAAAACGGCGATAAAGAGCGCAAGATAGAAAGTAAGTGGAACCACAGCACCTATTTGTTCGATCAACTGACGCATTACGTAATTGACTTGGCGAGCGTACGGGTAGAGCCCTAGTCTTACAAGTCCCCGTTTGTACGCTCGCTTGACGAAGCGATACCATCTTAATTTCGTTTTGTCAGTACACGATTTATCGGCTTGTACGTCCAACACGTCCACTTCTCGCTTTAATTCGGAAGGTTCTTCCACGTCGGCCACCAAATCAGATGAGTACTTCCTTCGCCGCGGTGCACTTCGCGGATTCTGTTTCATATCTCTGTCCTCCACCACAGCCGTCGATCCTTCCGAAATAACCCGGGGAGCTACCGCCTGCTGCTGTGGGTGCGCCGAAGGGCCGTCACCCTCTTGGTCGTCCTCCTTGCTTGAATTCCTCGGCGCTCCTGCTTCGGGGGGAGTTAGTGGGAGATCATTTTGGTGAGTGGTGGGGTATTGCCACGTGTGGCTCCGAGGAGGAAGACCACTCATGCCGCCAATCCCACTGTCACTATGGCCGTCCACCACTCCGTTTTGAACTTGCTCACGGTCCATGACGAGCCCGTTTTCAAATCAACAGTTCCAGCCTGGGCATGCGAACACCTTTGTCTTAAGCTGCCGGTCGCATACAGCTCTACACAACTGCAAATACTATCGACGTATTCCTAAGCTACTTGATAAATACCATCGATTTCTGTATTCTTTATGATGAATGTAGGAATCATGCTTAACAATCCGAAAACACGCTCTATACTTCTACTAAGCCCAAGTCTGTAGAGGCGTTGGTAGTGTAGATCAACTCCGGCGAAGCTGGCCAATGAAGGGAAGGGTCGTTCGGCAGACAACGGGCAGTCACGGTTGGTAGCGTGTGTGCATGGTACTAAGCACAGCTGTTGATCGAAATGCATTCATGACGAGGGAGTGTGGTATTAGGGAGGATAGGGATGTGACTACAGGGAGAAAAAAAAGAAGATCTCGCAGTCAAAGCCTATACCCAGGATTACACACCAAGATAAATACAGTAGATTGCAGCAGTCTAGTCTCGCATATAACTGTCCGTCAAACGATGGTCACCGAAGAGATCCACTGACGACAACAATGGTCAAACCACAGCGAGTTTACAAACTTGACGAGCCAATTCCGCCAGTCCCGGTGGAACGTAACCCGGAGCTCTCCGTAGCAGTTGACGCAGCTGCAGATGAACCGAAGGAGGAATAGCCAGACGATCTGTTTCTCCACCAGTAGTAGCCACCAGCAACCAAGGCAAGCATAAATATGCCAAAGAAGAACATGCCAGCACCTATACCGGCTCCGGATCCCCCTCCACTGCTGTTATTAGAGTCACCGCCTTTATCACCCTTACTCTTTGGTACTAATCTTTCCCTAACTCTCTTGCCGCACGCATGCTGAGATCTGATGGTAACTTGGTAGTGGCATTCAGGGTGCTCCTCTGCGCCGATCACCTCTGCAGGAAGATCAAATTCATAACGAATTACGAGGAATACAGAACGGATACAAAACACCAGCCACATACTGGCAAGAGGTACGGTTTCATCACAGTATATGTCATACGTAACATGACGCTCTAGCGCGAAGGACTCCCCGCCGCGTTCAACGACGCATTCCCAAGGATCATCTTTTCTGAAGAGCACATACGATAGATACATATGGGTAATACATTAATAGGATACAGTGATAAGACTGTTAGAAAAACATACGCCGCAATGGCAGCTCGATGAGCTAGGCGAATACCACCTTGCTCAGGATTCTGCGTGGTTCAAACAATGATAGCAATTCACGACGCGACGCTCAGCACGGTTTTCTGGATCGTACGAATACTTACACTTGGTTCAATCAATTCGAAAGAAGGCTCGCCGATGCCGATGACTTCGCAATCTCTGGTACACTCTTCACTTTTCCCTGTGCCAGGAATTGTACAGTGCTCGGCAGCCGAAGGGGGCCCCCAATACTGAATAGCTACACCTCGAATATAAGGGACGTTCGGGTTGTTCGCTGTCAAACCAAGCAAGCAAGCAGCACCGACGTCATTACACAGTGAACCGCCTCCGCGACGGATAACAACTTACCCGGAAGGCAATGTCTGTTACTGAATCCGCAAATGTTGAACGAGACATTCCCGTTTGAATATTTGATGGAATCGGACGTGTAGTCTTCCAGTGCACAGAGCCCATTGAGATTGAACTCATAAAGGTCTCCCGTCGTCTTCTCCATAACTACGAAGTCACATTCATCTGCGGGAGGAGGAAGTGTAAAAAATTAAAAAAAAAATCATCCTCGAAAGTAATGACCCGAAGCAGCAGCAGCCGAGCCACATACATGCTTCATCGCATTCCAGGTTATCTTTGGCTGAATTGTCGACGTAGACACCCATGACGGCATCATACGTCATTTTGCCCTGCTTTTGGGGCGCGGCGGCCGCTTGCGCAAAGACTGCCGCCACGCTCAGCGCCACCACTGCTCCGACAGCTACATGTTTCATCGCACCGATGATCATTGTTCGTTCGTTCGTTCGGAAATGCCTCTGTGTAACGTGGAACCAGACGGTATAAAGAGAGGAAAATGACGCTCAAGCAAAAAAATGGAGCCCTTCCGCTCCTCCTTTTCCGTGCTATTAAAGGCCCACATACCTTTTCTGTACCTCAGATTCGCAATCTAAACTGTTCATAAGCAAGCGGACAAAGTGGGCGCCTTTGAAACCACCCTCGTACAATGAATCCCATCAAACACGAGCAATTAAACGTCCCTTTTTTGTTCTGCGCCCGTCCCCTTCAAGAACTCCACCACCGCCCCCTTCAAATCTTCACCGTGCGGAAAGCGGCTCAAAGCGCGGCTCTTGCCCGACCTCCGCCGGACGTGGGGCGGATGCAGTCCGTGCCCTGGGGCTTGTGGAAGCGGAGCGGAGCATCAATTGAGTGCTACATTAGAGTTGATTGGACCCTGGTACGTGCGCTTGGAATCAACGGACAGTAGGACAGTGGTGTTCTTGTACGTATGAAACGCAACAGTGAATTGAAAGCGCCTTGCAATCATCGTATTCGTTCGTGTGCCTCGATTTTTTTGTCGTTGTTTGCAGGGCTTTTGCCTGTATACGCCTTATTCTACACCTAAAATGATGTCCAATCAGGCACATACGGCCTGGAAGACAAGGTCTATCCTTGCTCTACTGCTTATTGGGCTGGCACTTGTCTCTGGAGCTTTCGCAAACACGAAAACGCAAGGTTCTGCCTCGGCACTGCGCGCAGATTCCGCGGCGGAAGTCGGGGCCAAGCCCGGGGATGACGATAACCCTCTGGAAGATGACGAAGAGATTCCCGAAGGGGAATGCGACACGGCCTGTAAGTCCCGACTTTTCTGGTTTGCAAGAGACACTAGCCGAATGAAAATGGTTTCTTTGTTTGGTTAATGATTTTCAGATGAATGTGAATTCTACTACATTCATCGGCCTGTAGGAGAACCAGAAAAAGTCTATCGATACCTCCTTGATGGCGTCTGCAATTCAGCGGAGGACTACAAGGCGATGGACACAGATAGCCATGAATATAGCTTTAACGTTTGCGGGACAACTCACAAGTACTGCTTGCCACGTACGTCATTCCCAATACGTTGCTGAATAGGAAGACACGCGATAGTTGATTTTTGCTTCCTGCAGCGAAGTACAACCTACCGTACATTTACGGAGCAGCTATCCAGTGGCTCGATGACAAAGCTCCGGACAAAGATTGCCATATTCCCGTGACCAACGACACTAAACCGTGCACAGCATCCTGCGAGGTCCTAGGGAAGGGACGTCCGATTTTCGAACTTATACAAGAAGAGGTGAGTTTATGCTAGCATTTAGCATATATGCCTGGCGGCATACCGAATCATGATGTCGTCTTCACGCAGAATCCAGAAACGGGATTCAAACTGAAGCACTTCGGCGAGCCGGATATGTAAGTGTTTTCGTCGTGCAAAACTAGTTTCTCCTCACTTCATCAGCACAAATGTCTCTTGCAGGGGCGAAGATGGCTTCCCTTGTCCCTTGGATCCTATCAGGGGTGGTTACGTAGACCGTCAAGTCATCTACAAGTTCATATGTGACCAGTCAGCACCCAAGCCATTTGCATCAGGTATGTTGTCTACATCATCACTGTGTTTATCGATTTGGTCATCTATCGCTTTTGGCTTATTGGAATGCCCCAGAGCCCGTGGTGGAGGAAAACCCACTTTGCACTTACACATTTGAGCTTCGATCTCCCTATGGATGCCCTGTAGAGCTTGAGCCGGAAGACACTTCTTCCGGTTCCCAGAACAGTGATGGCGGTGGAGGTGGAAGCCACGGTGGTTTAGCTGCCGGAATGTTTTTCTTTGGGTTTCTCCTCACCGGCGCCATATTGTTCGCCGCGTGGAAGTACAGACAAAACGGTGGAAATCTTAAGTTCTGGCAAGGTCGAACAAGTGCCCCTCCCAGCAGCAGCAACGCATTTGCTCCAGCCGGATCCTCGAGTTACTCAACCGTACGCACATAAACCTGATAATCTAAAACAGCCTTAAGAGTATGCCTCGAGCATATCCTTGCGATTTTTCGGAATCCAAAGATTTCCAAAAAGGCATACGCAATCGGCTAATCATACTCTTTCCCCGCTTCATGTAGGACACCGTTCTTCATCACATAAATTTCATCACACTTTTTTCTAGCAAGTTCTAGGTTATGCGTTACGACGAGCGCTGACATGCCATAGTAGTCGACCACTAGTCTTATCTTATCAAACACCGCAGTCGATGCTTTAGCATCCAAGTTCGCGGTTACCTCATCCGCAACCAGGGCAAAACCCAAACTCCAGAATGCTCGCGCGATCCCAATGCGTTTAATCTCACCACTTGATAGCCCTCCATGAGAAAGTTCAGTATTTTCATCTAGATTTGAAGGTGGTTGATCCTCGCCAGTAATGGTGCGAGTGACCCCCCTACACCAGTTCATCGGAAGGCAGGCAGCCCCGAGAGCATACTCCAGCTTCTTCCGCAGTGATGCCTCATCCTCTTCGGGACATTGACGGCCCATATGAATGTTCTCTCCCACTGAAATTCCATTGAATACATGCGGATGGGGTGGGATGTAGGTTACCCATTGATGGAAATTATTCCCGGGGGCAATTGAGCTGCCAAACCACTTGACTTCGCCACCTTGCCATCGACGCATGCCTAATATGGATTGCAAGAAGAGAGATTTGCCGCTCCCACTTTCACCCACTATACAAACAAATCTGCCACGGTGCATTGTAAAGTTGATTCCACGAAGCAACGTTAAGCTTTCACAATTGTTCAGTTCTTGGCCGACAGACAGACTATGTACCTCTAGTACTTTCTCAACTTTCTCCGGATGCTCTGGTAAGCGTAGCCAGTTTCTCTTCGTATGCGCTTCGGCATTGTTTACTAGCAAATTCATTCGCTTCATGGACGCATATGTCTTTTCTACGCTAGACCATTTTCTTCGTAGTGAATGTATAGGGCCAAATGCCTGTTCGACTTGCAATATGAGAGATGTACAGCGTCCCAGAGTCATCCGGCCATATGCTACATCCACTACGGCCCAATACAAGATAACGGTGGTACATGTAGTAGCGATCCCTCGTTGAACGGTATTGGCGATCTGCTCGTACTTCCACCTACTGGTGCGTTTCTTGAAAAAGTTAACCAAATAGCGAACGTACACATCCAACATGAATGGTTCGGCGTTTGTCGCTCGAACGGAATCAATACCTGTGAGGATATCGACTGCTACAGATTTTGCATAGTACTCCTTCTTTGATGATTCCATTTCAAGTAGCACTTTATAGCGTGCGGATACAGCTGAGATAAACAGGTATAGTGCGATCGAAGTCAACAACACAAACGATGTACGCAGCTGATGATTTAATGTCCAGCACACGTATACGGAGAAAAAAATGTTGCCCACAGCGGGCAGCACCTCTGCCAGAAACGTCGACACGAGACGATGAGAATCTTGGATTCCAGCGTCGACGGTACCAGCCACTGTTTGAGGACTCTCGTCTTTCAACCAGTAGTAGTCTGCGTGGAGTACTTTGGAGAAGACCAGTTGTGTCAAGTCATACGCCGCATTCTGGCGAACTTTTTCTTGTAAATAGTAATGAAGTTCCTGAAGAGCCACGGTAGCGAAATAGCATGCTCCAAACACCAGACAGAGTTGCGTGAGCCTCGAAGTGTCCGGCACACTTTGATTCCTCAAAGTTTCCGGGTCCGGGGTGCTCACGGCCTTCCCCACCTCAATGGCAGCATCCAGTATCCATCCTTTCAGCACCGGCACCGACCATGAGCAAAGATGCGAGACGAAAATACACACCCACGTCGTCCACACGATAACTCGCTCCCTCACTGTATCAGGCCAGAAGTACGGTTTGCAGAACCTCCACAGCCACGTAAACCCTTCCCGTCGCGGCATTGCTATCGACTGCTGCTGCTTCTGTGGTGGTGCTGCTGCCTTGGGAGACACATGGTCCGGTCTTGTGGTACTTGGTGGCGTCCTATCGTCGGTCGTTGACTTCCTCTGGCGGAGTGAAGCTGCCGCGGTCTCGTCGCTCATCGTTGCATACAGGACGACTTGCTCAATGCATGAATTGATAATAAAGATATGAAGAAAGGGATTGTACGGCAATCAAAACCATAAAGATTCGTTATTCTATCAAGCGCAGCGGAGCTCTCCTTGTTGAAGACGCCGCTTCACATGCACCCCGCACTGCCGCACAGTCTGTGTGCGTGATTTGTTTTTTGAGGTTTCTGTCGTATGGAAAACAACAAAAACAGAATGTAGTTATTGTCGTTTGAGCTTCCTCAACCTAAGGAATACGGGTAGCACTAGGAAGAAAAAAGTTCGCTGAAATGCCCTATCCTACATGCGAAGCTACTCTTGTGAATCATTGGACGGTATTCACTTTATAAAACCCAACGCACATCGTCAACGAATCTGGTACGTCGTGCGAAACGCATGGAATGATATTCTCTGTGGAGAAGTGCGGTCTTCAATATCCACGACCTCTACCACGACCACGTCCTCTTCCTCGACCTCCGCGCATGCCACGAGGCATGTAGGGCATATTGTAAGGCATCATTACCACCCAACCTCTACCGCGCCCACGCGCAGGTCCTCCTCTTCCCCTTCCTCGACCGCGGCCACGGCCACGCCCTAGTTCATGCTTGGGTAAGTTAGTCCTTTTCTCCGTTACCTGCGAAATTTCATCGTTAAATGTTTTCCTCAACCTAACGTATTGCTGGAGCCGTCGTACCTTGAGTTCCTTCCCATGGAATCGAGCCCCATTAAGCACTAAAGCATTTTCCACCGATTCCTGTTCAGAAAACTCCACGTATGCAAACCTGTACCCACCTCAACAAATAAGCGAAGACATAGCCAGTTAAACAATACACCCAGTAAAGAAAATTTTATTACAACACACATACCCTTTGGGATTCTTAAGTCTATCCACGGGAATCGTAACTCGTTCAATTGTCCCGCAATCCTTAAAAAACTCTTGGACTTGATCTGCCGAGGCTGTAAAATCGAGGTTCCCGACAAATACACTTCGTCGATCAGCCTCTCGTTTCTGTTCCAATTCATCTTGCTGTTTTTGGTCTCCTGACGCTCCCTCGGTGCCTTCATTATCTCCCTCGGTTCCATTCCCGGTCGATTCCTCTGTAGCTCGTTTGACAGCTGCATTTGCCTCCGTTTTCGTTCTTAATAGCTCCTGATTCTGCTTCTCTATCTGCTCCATCGCCTTGCTAAGGTATTCCTCTGTATATCAAGCACACAACAAGCCTTGTAAAGCCTGTATGCAAAGAGCTATGGACATATAAAAGCGCCATACCATTCTGATCAGCCTCCGAGTCCTCCTGGTGCTGGGTGCCTCCAGACCCCGTATAGTCCCCTGTTTCCATATCTGATTGACGATTTGTGGTCCCTGTGGCTGCACAACTAAAGGTACTGTGTTTCAAAGTTATGGTAGACCGATCATCTAACCAAAATCTCTCAAAATAGCCAAGGATTGGGGCGAAATTCGTAAAGTAAACGAAATGTTTGACGCGTTTAGTTTCCATCACCCCTCTGTCGCAGTGTTGGGGCACACCGTGCCGGCACGAGGCACGACCCCCCCTGTGCCGCGCCGCGGCGCGGCACACGGGCACGGGGGTCGAGGGTGTGCCCAATTGGCAAAACTCAAATGCCAAATATTAGACTTGGAAATTGCAGGATATAGCCCCGTGGAACGATATACAAGCATCCGCAGAAGATATATCAGTACCAGTTCCGAGTATCTGCCAATAGGATGCGAAAGTCAGACGTATGGAGATGCTTCAGTGGCCCATTTAAGGGTTCAGACGATGCACTTGGTGCAGTCTAGCTGAGAGTGAAACAG
>LVLI01002349.1:0-20186 GCA_001687465.1 Halocafeteria seosinensis | reverse complement strand
ACGACAATCCCATCGAGGTCGTCATCACTGGACAAAATTTCGGGACCGAAGGAAGTGTATGCTTTAGAAAGCAAAGCGGTGAATGTTCGCACGTGATCGAGGAACTGGATCTGAACCACACTTTCGCCGTCTTCCAGTTACCCCAGGGGTACGGAGAATATGAGGTAGAGGTCCATGTTGATGGATGGAGTGACGCAGAATCAGGAGTAGAATCAACTCAACAGTTTAAATACGACCCACCAGAAGTTCATGACGTTCGCCGGATGGAATCTGCTCTCTCGTCTAACCGCGATTGTACCCCCTTCTCGCGATGCTTTCAAGGTGACGGAGATGAAGAGCAGTGTGTGATGGAGCATCCTCAATGTTTCCCTACTGTTGGTGGTGTGCCGATCATGTTGAAAGGCAAGAACTTTGGGCCGGACTATTCAGTCGTGCAACCAAAGATTGATGGTGAAGCTTGTCAGATGGAACCTCAGCACGAGAGCGAAATGACACACAACGAGGTCTATTGTACGCTTCCCGGAGGAGTAGGTACTGATATAAACGCTGCGGTAACAGTTGGCGACGCTGAGTCTAGCGTGACAACAACGTTCTCCTACGATCCACCCCGAGTGGATACTGTCCGACCAAACGTTCCTAATGCGGAAGGGGAAACGATCATTATAAAGGGGCAGAACTTCAGTCCGGGTGGCTCTAGCAGGAATGTGAGGGTATTGGTTGGAGATCTTCCGTGCTTGAATCCACTGGTAGAGGATGATACTACGATATCGTGTTCCACACAGGCTGACGTCGTAGGTTCCAAGAGTATTAACCTTACTGTCGCCGAACGGGAAGTATTCTTCCCGAAGTGGAGAGACTTTATCATTGCAAAATGCGAGCAACACTGGTATGGTCTCAAAGGCGAGGAATGCCTGCATTGTCCTGAGGAAGAAGTCGGAGCTGTTTGTCCCGGTGGTGAATTGGAAAGAGATCTAATCTATGCAGATGAGGGCTTTTGGCGAGTGAACGATTCCACTCCCTCCGATCGATGCCACGAAAAACGGCAAGACAGGAAACAGTGCCCTGTCTTCCTTGGATGCATTCCGCAATTTGCGTGCTTGGGCAACAATACTTGTGCGGAAGGGTATACCTCGACTCGATGCAGCCAGTGTGTGGATGGGACTCATTTCCGCATGAATGGAGAATGTGTGAAATGTCCTGAACACGCGTGGCTTCTCGGGGTAATGTTTGCCATGGCAGCTATTGGGGCTACGATTGGAGGCTATTTGATCAATGCGAAGCAGATCCAATTGGCGGCATTCACGATCGGGCTTGACTATTTCCAAGTTGTGGCGATATTTGCTCGTACTCGAGTCGATTGGCCGTCTTCAGTAGAGCGGGTGTTGCAGATCTTATCATTTTTCAATTTTAACTTGGAATTGGCCGCACCTGAATGTTACGTTCAGCCACCACCTCCTTATGAGGTCCGTTGGATCACCATGATGGCTGTACCGTTAGCGGCAGCAACATTGCTTCTGGTCGTATATGTTCTGCACTACCTGTATAAGTTGTGCATATTGAAACGGCCGGCGCACAAGCGACACACACATCTGAATGCGTTGATCGCCACGCTAATTATCATCATGTATGTGCTTTACTTGTTCCTCTCGCGGATGACTCTCGATGTCTTTAACTGCATTCCAGCTGATCCTCCGGATGGTAACCTCTACATGTCGGGAAATACGAATATTATTTGTGGTGAATCAGATGTTCACGTGAATTTGTTGCTTCCGCTAGCTTTGCTGTCGTTTGCGCTATATGTTGCTTCCTTCCCTGTGGGTTCGCTCTTATTCTTGAAGAGGAATAAGGAAAAGGCGAAGCATGACCAGATTCTTCGAGCACATGGCCAAGGAAAATCTCCTTTGACCAACCCTAACTATGTTTTCCGGCGGAGATACCAGCGTCTCTATTATCTTTTTAAACCTGGAAAGTGGTACTGGATTACTCTAATCTTGCTCCGTAAATTCCTGATAGCACTGACGGCGCTGATGTTTCGCAGCACGCCAACGTACCAGTTGGGAATGTCCTTGCTTGTCATTTTTGCAGCATTCACACTTCAGATTCGACATGAACCATACATGAGTCGCCGGCAATACTACGAAGTGCTTGAGGAGCACCGTCGTAAAGTGGCAGAAGGAGATGAAATCCATATGAAGATTCAGGCTGTCATTGACGCCACCAATGAAAAGACTGCAAAGAGTGTTAAGAAAGCCAACACAATGCAGAACGAGCTGAAGTCGGTTGAGGAAGCGCGTGACGGAATTCCAGTTTCTGAACCTCTCGTGAGACTGCTGGCTGATTATAACGTAGTAGAATCTTTATTACTGGGGAGTGCGCTGTTGGTCAGTCTCTCGGGCATTATGCTTCTGTCGGGCCGTTTCGACGGAGAAGAGAAGGAGCGTAATCGGGGAGAATACGAAACCCTTGGGATACTATCTGTCTTAGTCATTCTTCTCAGTTGCGTCTATTTCATCATGGTGTTTATCTTTGAATTATTAAGCACTTTCCGTCCGAAGATTGCCCTGGAGATCGCCTCCAAAATATCATGCGGAAAGAAAGTGAAGGCCCAAAATGTTGAGGGGGTGCGAAAACAGCCTTCATCCCGGAGTGGACTACGCTTATTGTCTACTTCTGTGGACGATGATGAAACTTACGATGCACAGGTGAATCCATTGGCATTGCCACAGCGGAGCTCATCTGATCAGGAGACTGGATCGAAAGCAGAGGGTTCTGATGAAACTGCAGAGCTCAAAAAGCGTTTGGAAGATGCACGAGAAGAAATCCGTAGACTTCGGAAGTTAAAGAGTGCTAAAACTGTTAAAGACGCCGTCGAACCTGATAAGAAACGAGATTTCCTTCAATATCGTCCAGCTGACTTCAGCAACAAGCGAATGTTTCATCCAATGTCTCCTTATTCTACGGAGTCTTCTCAACCGTCAGGACAGACACAGGAAACTCCCTTGCAAGTTAATAAGCATTCGTCTTTGAAAGCTCTCCAAGCTGCTTCCTTCCGTAACCGTCGTGGATCCTCAAGAAGTCTTGGTTCCGGCTCGTCTCCCAGGGCGCACAAGGGTACAAGCTCGGGCTCGTTGGGGAATGATGAGTAGCTGCTTTCACAACGATTTGTACAGAGAATATACGAGGTCCAGTTCATATGCACATTATTATTCATCCGGTTATTGGCACCTAAGAACATAGCAGATTTAGGAGCCGAAGGTTGTAGTTCCTTAAACGGCTCTCTGAGAACAGCCCCGCTTATACCCTACAGAATGTTGTTGAGCTAACTGACTGATTCCTAAGATCATGCATTTGCTTTCTTGGCACTCCACATTTTTTACTAACAAAACTCTAGCTCATTCTCCTGGAAATCACGGAGAGGACCACTGTTTTGATGAGCCTTACATTCTTTGAAGTACACGGACTCCAACAAGTTGCCAACTTGCTCATCCGTCGATGTCCAGTAAGCAAGTTAGATAAACGGCGAAGGATTGAGTCCGAAAGCTTGACTTGGGTACATCCATACATGTCAAGTAATTTTAGTTTAACAAGATATTGAAATCCAGTGTCCACAGTTGTTGACTGGGTACTACCGTACAAACCGAGTGAAGTCAGACTACCAGGTACCAAGACAAGTGCTGCAAGGCAGAATGTGTAATGGTTGTTTAAATACAGCCATGCATATCCAGCATCTTCAAATTTCGCAAGTGTTGGAACGCAGCGTCGGAAATCGTCGTTTGTGTGCAGCCTCCCACACACATGCACAATGCTGTTAACTTCAATAAATGTCGAAATGCCGCGTCTGTGATGGTAGTTTGATTGCATCCTGCTATCTGTCATATATATGTGTGTGTCCTGATATGGACAGAAGTTGCAAACTCGACAAATGCTGAAAGGCAGCATCTGTGATCGAGGGTTGTCGGCAAAAAGTGATCTGGACCAAATTTGACAAATGTTGAAATGAGTTATTCGTTATCGTCCACTGATTACAGAAGACGCATCCGAAACACTGGGTTGAAAGCACTCATTTACCGGTAGACTCAGCGATGCCTACAGAAAAGCAGAATACGGCACTGGCGATCCAAAGTAGCGTCAGACTACGCAAATGATGAAAGGCGTCATCCGTAATGGCCAGTTGAGTCCATTTCCTGATGCGAAGTGATTTTAACTGGCACCAATGCTGTGGTCTAAACATAATGACTAACACCCGCGATAAATGACGTCAAGTTTCATAGACGCTCCAAGGCAGTGTCTGTAAGGGTAGTTTGACTCTGTTGACTGCATTTAGATAGTTTAAGCGATTCGAGATTCGACAGATGTGCAAACACCGAATCCGCAATGTCAGACTGTTGACGGAGTTTCAATGCTCTCAAATGATTCCAGCGTTGTATGTTATCGACTCGACTCTATAAGGGAAATCATCCGGGAATGTATCGAGTCCTACGAGTACAGGGTGGAGTGAATCTCCAAGCGATTGCGTCAAGAGATGCAAAGCTACTTGTGCGACGCCACGCAAGAAAGCTTACATCCTCTTGAATTCTGGAAGAAATATCAGAATGCGTCGGCATTGTTGGCTGGGACTGCAAAGCTCTTAAGGCCTTTTCCAGCGAGCTTAGCCGCAGCCGAACGGACGTTTCTGGAGCTGGTTGGACCCCGCATAAGTTGCAAACATGTATGAACGGGCTGACTTGATAGCTCTGATCAGTCTTTGGTGCCCATCGATACTCCATGGGGCGACTGCGAGTCCACAACCGAAGCAAATGAGCCCGACGAAGGTGCTGTGGGATCAAGTGTCGATGGTGCAAACAGCTGCAGCCTACAGCTTCCAGGGCTTCGAAGAAGAGGATGCAAGCAACGCGGCAATCCTAGTCAAAGACTGATGGTGTCGTTTCGTTGTCACCGTTAGATCGTAGTCTTTTCACATACAGCAATACCGAGCTCTCAGAAGGTGGGAGTAGCCGGCAGTAACTTCTCTCCGTACTCGCATTGCTCCTACCGGAAGAAGCCTAGTCTACATGCCACGCCAGGCCATGTGAGGAGTGTCCCCTACTCGGAGCCGCTCCAGCTGTGGCTCATCAACGTGATAGACAGTTTGGCCATCATCAGCTTTCAAAAGTTCCGCATCGCCCTTGTTCACCAGGGAGACCCCGGTGCTCCCCAGGAGCCTCTCCTGGCAATCCTCTTTAGGGATTTCATCGCGTCTTCCCCGAAACCACACGTCACCTCCATCGCCATGACAAACGGAACAATTTCCGTGTGATGGTTCCTCAGATGTCTGTACTTTGTCCGTTTCATCTTGGACTCTGCCGCGATGGGACGCTGCAGTCTTGGTTAATCTGTCTCCTGCGAGCGGATTTGGAATTGTTACATCTACACACACACACACACACACACATATATATGTATATATATATATATACGAGATTGGGGTAACTTCAATTTCAGTCTCGTGACCAGGTCACGAAAACGGTCACGGTGGCCTTCTTCGTAATTTCCCCCGACGGGAAACGAAGGGTAGACAACTTACTACATGAATGAACAATGGTACAGACAGAGACAACTAATCCCCCATTATGAATCCAGTATCAATAATAATTGCTTTTGTATTCTAGTAATACAACCGCGGGTGTCAGTTCACCGCGTTGTTCTGGGGAGAGTTTTCCTACCTTTTTTGGGCGGCGACGAAACTGCGAGTAATGGCTCATCGGTAGTTGGATGCGAGACGCTACACTTTTTGGTGGAGGGCCGAGATATGGGACACCGTAGAAGATTCGCGACAGTCGGAGACTCTGGACGAGCGAACTCACCCTCTGTTAGTTCTGGTATATTGGCGGGAGCAAGATTTGATGCTGTTGAATTTTGGGCGGGAAGTTGTGAGTTTCGTAACTGCTCCGACAGCGACGGTTGCTTGGACACTTTAGCTGGGTCATCTTCGATTTGGGGGATAAATCTTCCCACTGTTTTCGAGTTTGCCTTTAGCTCCATGACAATGCTATCCCAAATAATAAAGAAGTTCCAGCCATATCCCTGCAGCGTCTCATTATACACTTGTGTTGCGACTTCTTCGTCCTTTATCGTTTCACTCTTTAAACTTACACCGTGACACAGGGCTTGCAATAAAACAAAATATCCGTTATCCGTTTTTTCATCCTGAGTTGCGAAGAGGTGCACGCTGATTGATATACGTTCTCCTCCAAGAAATACCGTAGCCGACACCTGCGCATATGATACCATTGGTAATATAATCGCGGCACTGAGCACATCACAAGTAGAGCCTACGTTGTGGCTATCATTCTCTGGTTTCACACCCCATAGCACATCGTCTCCAGTTTCATCAATGCCTTGCATCACGGCTTCCATGATACCTTCCGGAATAGAACCGACAACGGCCACGCATGGATAGTGGCGATTTGGAATTTTTTCGGGGATCAAGAGCGTCTTAGTATCCTCCGTCTTGATAACCACTGGGGGGTGTTTTACCCCTTTGGTTGTATTCATCGTTGTTGTCCTTTGTCCTGGTGATAGGCATGGATGCTGACTACCAACTGACTCTTCAGATTCACTTGCATTGCCTGCTTGGCTGGTTCCGAACTCCATATTATATAATGAATCCGAGAGGGTGTCGTGCGTACGTAAAAACATTCAGTGAGAAAAATTGAATTTCTTACCGCTTCTGACCGAGATGAAATACAGATAAAATCCTTTAAATACTGCATCGGTTCCTACTGCAAAGTTTACAAGCCGTCCAAGGTCTCCATTCTAGATGTACATTGTCCATGATCCACACAGGCATACAGTATACCACACAGTACATCACAGGATACAGCTCCCAATTTCACAAAAACCTGAGCTGGTGCTCCCTTTCTAGGGCACATACATGTATCAACACGATACCCACATGGAAAGTTGCGTTACAAGATAATTAACCCGTATATACTCCTTATTGATGCAGACAGGGCATGCACGAGGAGTGATAAAGCCTATCCTGGAGGTTCAATGAGAAAATTCATATACAGACGAACCTCCGCACTATGTACCTACCTGGGTACTTTCCGTATTCTCCGAAAGCCACCGAGCCACATAGACTAAATATTTTACTTTCCTCCATCCCAGCTTTAGTATTTTTTCCCATGGAACCACTCTTTTTGTGTGAAGAGACCAAAGGCCGTGTTCTCCATGGCATGTCCATAACGTGAGTTTCGCGACGTTCAGGAGACTTCCCCACAAAGTACCGGTAGGTCGTTGCAGAAGTTGAAGTTTATGGGTCGACGTAAAGTTTGTTTGGTAGGTAGATGAGCGTTAACTGGAGATACCGTGTTTATGGGGGTTGTTTGAGTGTTTCTAGTGGGTATGATAGAGTCTTGAAGACATTATTGTGT
Source organism: Halocafeteria seosinensis (assembly GCA_001687465.1). Taxonomy (NCBI): domain Eukaryota; class Bigyra; order Bicosoecida; genus Halocafeteria; species Halocafeteria seosinensis. The sequence goes on along the minus strand of LVLI01002349.1, from coordinate 12,771 downwards.
GCGCCTATGTCTGTAGATTCGTATACTGGTTTTGATTGGGAGAATTGATAGGAAAATGGAGGGTAAAGAGGAGGAAACCAAACAGGAAACTCAACAGACAAGTACGAATCATGACAACAAGGATGTCCCAGCGTTGCCTACCGAGCACAAGCAGCAAGATGAGAACGAAGCACCCAAGACGGCATCGTCTCGGAAGGACACTGAGAGAAAACGAGCGTCGGCGAGGTCCAGTTCACGAAGTAAGGGCCAGCGACAAGGCAGCGCCGGAGGCAAAAAGAAGGGTGGTAAGAAGAAAGGAGGCGCTGGAAATGCTCCACAGGACGTCAGAGACATGGATTTTTCCATTGAGGGTGCCGACAAAAAGCCCCCTCCGGGAACGGCACCAATCATGCTGTCGCTTCGAGAAATGGTCGACTGGGGACTCTTGGAAAGTACGGACCAGAAATTGGAAGAAGTGCCGTATTTCTCGAGTATACCTTTGGATCAGGTAGAGGCGAATATTGAGAAAGCTGGCAAGCTTTCGCCCTTTCATCGTCTCAAGCAGGTAATTCCGAAATACAAAGAAGAGGTAAGTAAACTGCTAACTGCAGTAGAGTGCAGCTTTCCCGACAAACACGATTTGAATACGTAACCTGTTGTTTCTATACGTAATGCAGACAGAAAAAAAGCAGCAAGAAGGCAAAGAGGAAGAGGTCAAAGGAGAGGAAGAAGATGAAAACTATACGGAGAAATTGCTCTTGATCAAGGATACTGATCAGGTTTACGGGGAGAATTTCCTAGTCTGCTTAGCTCCTACTGTTGCTAAAGAGCAGGTGGATGCAGTTAAGGCCAAAGAGAGAGCAGAACGCGAAGCCCGCGAAGCTGAAGAGAGACGACAAAGAGAAGAGGAAGAGAGGCGCCGCCGGGAAGAGGAAGAGATAAATAATAGAGTCGTCGAAGATACTCCTCTTACTCCTAATGAGTCATATTCCAGCAAAACTATTTCTGAAACAGAATCTGAGGTACAGCGATTGTCTCCGAAATCAATGAGGCCGAAGGTAGGTTCTCCCCTCCTGTATACAGCTCACAACTGTTTCGTTATGCTTTCTTATTTTCGGCTTGCAGATAAAAATTTCTCTACGTCGGGCACTTAAAGATTTTGGTGTCAAATATGGGTTTAATGACAGGGATGCAGAACAAGGCATTGTTGAATTCAAACAAAGAAAAGACCCAAACTTTAACGTAAAGAAGCACGAACAGGACATCGGCTTGCAGGCTTGCATTGGGAGTTTGACGGGATTTTCCGATAAAGCATCGCAGACGACGTGGGATAGGAAAGTGAACGCCTCGGTTCAGACGAGTACAAAAGCTATAGGCGATGACGTAACTACAGAAAAGAAAGAGGCTCAAAAGAAGGCCGAGGAGTCCAGGAAGATCCGCGATTTTCTCGATGTTGTGCTACCGCAAGTAGAGTACGCTCTCAGTCAAAACGAGACGCTAAACATCTACGAAGATGAGTTGAATCAGCTTGAAGATGACGATGCAGCCTTGATATCGACTCAAGGGGAAAACAGTCTCCGGGAAGTTCGCACATTCATGGATTTACAACTATCAAACGGGAAAGCCTTGCGAGCAATCGACTGGCATCCGCGGATCCCAAAGTGGGTAGCGACAGCGGCTGCTCCACAAATGAAATTCGAGGAGTGGTTGAAAGGGAGTGGAAAGGTGACGTTTTCGCATGTGATTGTGTTCACCCTAACAGAATTTTCTTCTCAAATCGTTCTTCAAAGCCCCAGCCCTATCACTTGTTTCCGATGGAATCCTACTACTCCCACTTTGATAGCAGCCGGAGCTGAATGTGGCCAGGTGATGATGTTTGATATATCACCAGCTACGGATAAGCTGGCCAAGAAACAAAAGCGTCCGAGCTCAACTGGAGAGTCGGAAACCAAGAGTAGCTCGGAGGGAAGCAGTAGCAATTCCAATCGTGCAGTTGTGGTGAAACCCACCGCAATGTCTGCTTTGGATAGCTCCCACCGAGGGAACGTGGTCGATTTGATGTGGCTACCACCTCATGCTACAATGCATCCACGGTCCAAAGTTTTTCAACAAGCTGACCACCATAAATGCGTGCAGTTTGTATCAGCTGGTGCGGACGGAAGGCTTGCTGTATGGGATAGTAGATTCCGCGAGCAAAGCAGACAAACTGCTCGTCGGCGGTCGGCGGATTTGATCCCGACGCAAGGTAGTGTTGTTGCTGTGGCTGGAGAAATGCAAATTATTCCTCCTCCAGAAACACCTTGGCATCCGATATACGATTGTGCATGCCATCGAGGAACTGAAAAGCCTTTGTTTACATGTGTCTCCTGGAATATCACACAACCGGCCGAACCAATGCTCGCCTTAACAGAGGAGGGTCAATTTGTCTGTGTTGACTGGGCACCTAAAGGACAGGGTGTCAATGTCGCAAACTACTTACAAAGTGAGTCTTTTACGTCATCAGGGAAAGAGGAAAAGAAGGAAACGGAAGAAGAAGAATCGGAGGCGGTAGAAATGGGTAACGGATCCATCTTGTGGACATGTACTGATCATTTCAGGCCGGGCACCTGCATTCACCGATCCCCTTTTATGGAGGATGTCATTTTGTCAGTGGGTGTATTTGCTTTCTCGCTCTGGCAAAAGGGCATTCAACGACCAATATTCCAGTCGCCAATGGCTGCGAGCTCGCTGACGTGTGGGTCGTGGTCCCCCACCCGTTCTGCTGTACTTTTTCTAGGCCGCGCTGATGGTGTTGTAGATGTTTGGGATTTCACTGATACCACTTTGAAACCCAGTATGTCGATTCCGGTGATATCGTCCTCGATATCCTCGATACAATTCCGAACAATCGGTACTCGCGCCGCTCCTCATGGTGCTTCTGATAATAATGCGTCCGCTACTGCTCCGGATCAACAGCTTCTGGGGATCGGAGATGCAAAAGGTAGCTTGCACGTGGTCGAAATCCCTACTTCACTTATGCGATCCTCGAGCAATGAAAGGAAGCAATTTAAAGACACGTTTACTCGAGAAGTCAGACGGGTGAAGTGGTATGCGCAGCGCTTCGAGATTCGCAAGAAAGAAGCAGAAGAACAAGAGCGCAAACGACAGGCTGATGAACTGAAACGTGAAAGTGAGAACAGCGCTCGTGAGAATGCATTGAATCAACTGCGTTCTCAACTGCCGAATGGTGACGATTGGACAGTGGAAGAACTGGAGCAAGAGGAAGAACGGAGGAAGTTGCAGAAGGAAGAGGAGCAGTATCAGAAATTCGAGGACAAGATTGAGAAAGAAATACAGGAACTGAAGGAAAAGCTTGAGAGCGGTGAAAATATTGAAGAAGAAGATTCAAAGAGCACATCGTAGTTAGTGTGCTCAGTTGCTTCTTTCAACGGAGCAAAAAAGTGTGCTATCTCTCCCAACAATTTTCTCTTGAGCTAAGAATGGCACACACGCACAGACACGTTTTGTGCATCTTTCCAACTTCACAACGCCCTACTTTCATTACTGTTAATTCAAGTACCACTTTTATATCCATTTTGAATAGTTGCTTCCAGTTCCAACGTTACTTGTTTCCATCAGCCTTTCAATGACGTCAGTAGTCACGAAGTGCCACCGTGTGGTCTTGGTCTGAAGGAGCAGGTTTTCTTATTCACGCACCAATTCGCTCACTTCCAGTATATTTCCTTGGGCAGGAAGAGAGCGGTAGACAGTGTACAGTCGCTCCAGATGGATCGTGTGAGTATTAGGAGTGAGGTGTCTCATCAACCTTGCTCCCTGGGTTGACGCTTCCGTTGGGAGGCATTGTTCGGAGTCGTTGTTGTCGATTTATCCTGGGGAGTTCTGCTATTCTTATCTTCCATCTGTTGAGGCCCGTCTTGCTGATCGCGCATTGTTTGGTATTTCTCTTCAGAGACGTCAATTCCCAGCGATTTGGCCAATTCAATGTCGCGTTGGTCTGTTTCCAAAGAGCCTAATTTACCATACACGGCTTGTTTGCGCCTCGGTTTGCTCGACGCACCGCCCCGAATGAGATCATGGTAGATGGGATCCATGTCCTTATTCTCCTTGGATTTCAACAGGGCACCGAATTCCTTGGCTCGCTTCCTGGAATGCTCCGGGTCAGGATCCCGTTCAATCTGTCATGACAGACGAAACTCAATGATATACCCGCTAATTTTTTTGCACCTCCGAGACTTAACCTACATTTCGCTTTCTTTTCTCTTGGTCCGACGGTGCAATGACCATCATATAGACAGTGGCGGGAAGCACTCCGATGGCCATCATCCACACGGCTTGCGCGAAATGAGGATTCCCACGCATGTACTGGCCGAAACTCGGCATCTTTGCCGATGCGCACAGCCACGCCGGGAGGAAGCACACTTGAAACAGACGAGCGCATTCCCAACATCAAACACACACTGTTGTGTACGTTTAATTAACATTGATGCGACCTCTAGGATTCCTCAGATCCCCATGTTGAAGTCTGCAACTTCAAGTAGACGAAATGTTTGTTCGGAAGGAAAGGAAGTGTGATCTTTGCTACAACCACGAGAAGAGGGGACATTGTGAGCCTGAGCCACTCATTCCATACGATACAGGTAAGTCATCTGTTTCCAATGATGCAGCTCGTTCTGCTTCTTCAAATGAGCGCTGTTTTGAAGAGCTTGGGCACGAACTTGCTTGCCTCCCTTTCGCCCCCCTGTGGGAAACGACAAAAGAGGTGGGGGTGGGTCGTATAGGGCGACCTCCGGGGCTGGCACACCCCAAAGGCACCCCTGGTCCGTGAAATAACAAAAAAGGTTTTCGCGGGGACCTGGGCAGGGAAGGAGGTGTCTGTGTGTATAAAATGAGCTCTATCACAGTGTATTAATACTCTGAATGATATGCGTACTGCAGACTATTGAAACGTATAGTCAAGGAGAAAGCTGCTGTGTGCTAGCGATTGCGTTCATAGCGTCTGTAAGCCTTCAAGAAGCCAATCAAAATGCAAATTTTCGTCAAGGTAAGGGCGATTATTCACTTGTACGTGTTGCATAATGCATTTTATCACGTCTCTGGGGGATCATTGAGTGCAGACTTTGACCGGCAAGACCATCACACTGGATGTGGAGGCCTCTGATACCATTGAGAACGTGAAACAGAAAATCCAGGATAAGGAAGGCATCCCTCCGGATCAGCAGCGATTGATATTCGCTGGTAAACAATTGGAAGATGGGCGTACTTTGTCCGATTATAACATCCAGAAAGAGTCCACATTGCACTTGGTGCTCCGTCTGCGAGGAGGTGGGAAAGTTCACGGATCCCTAGCTCGTGCCGGAAAGGTCAAGGGCCAAACCCCCAAGGTGCCCAAACAGGAAGGAAAGCGCCGATTACCCCGTGGACGTGCCAAAAAGCGTATGCAATACAACCGCAGATACGTCAACGTGCCTGCCTCTGCTGGTGGACGCAAAGTGGGACCCAACAGTAACGCTGATAAGGCTCAGTAAAAAACTACTGGCTTGTTAGTATTTGTTCAATCTCTCGTTTTGTTATCTATCATCCAACAGAGGGATTCATTTATACACCAGTTTTCCTCCAAGGGGCGTAGAAATCGCGAAATGAGAGAGCAAGGCTGGATGGTAGCAGTATAGCTTTCACACAAGGTGGTACCAACGGGTATCCGTAACCCTCTTCTTAATCAATGTAACAAACAACACTAACTAAGATACAAACTGCCGACTAGGAATCGGGTGCATTAAGCAAGAAAGAGAGAAAAGAAAAAATCACTGGTCGGCTTCTATAGTCAACGGTTGCCGTTGTTCTGTATCCGGTTTGGAAGGCGTATCCCCAAAGACACGATGTTGTGCTGCAGCAGCATCTGTATACTCTTCCTGCTGGTCACCCAGAGCCGACAACGACGAGAATGTGCCCTGCGAAAACATCCGCTTGCTTCCGGAAGATGTTCGTTTTAGTTCATCCTCACCAGCCTCGTCTGCGTCTTCACCGAGCTTGTAGGCCGAGATCAAGTCTTCTCGTTGAATCTTCATGATCGTGGCACTCTTAGAAATGATACGCGCGGAAAAGTCAGTACTGTACGTTTCGTCCCGGGGGAGAAGGAGCGTTCTTTCACCAAGAATATCAAAGGAACGCTTCACGGAGGTAATTTCATCGTCACCACTCGTCAGTAGCAATGATCCCTCCAGAATAATATAGGCAGCCTTAGTTTCAGCACGTCTCTCGAGCAAGAACCCTCCACTCTGCCACACTTTGTTAACTTCGCCAATATGACGTGAGAAAGCGGCTGGCACACCCTTTGGATCAAAATTGGGTGACTCGTCATACCCATCAATAGTCTCCTCCAACGTTGTACCCGTTACGGGATGATTCGATGGGGTTCTCGAGACTATCGGGTTCGATAAGCGAAGAACGGGAGAAGAACTAACTAAGGAACATAGAGCCTTAAACGATAGCACGTTTCCATCCCGATCGGGCTTTCGTAACTGCGGTACTATCTCAAATAGGGTTGCCGTAATAGCTCGAATCATACTTTGCGGTAGATTATTACGTGATTCCGAGATGTCCAATAATTTTAACCTATTACGATCAATTTTCTTCTTTGTGTGTCGCGCTTGTTCATCGGCGAGTTTGTTTCCTTGTTGCTCTGCAGGGCTAAGCTCTGACAATTTCATGCAGACAGTCACTAAAAGACTTGCTTATACTTACGCTTCGCTTCGGCATCAAATTCATCTTCAACTTCCATTTGCAGGATTTCTTCCATTATATCCTCCAAAGTTACACATCCAACAATAGTGTACACAGGATCCCGCTCAGAGTCAGAGTCGTCGACATCCCTCACAGCAGCAAAGTGAATTTGGGCATCATTAAGAACTTTCAAAGCAGTTTCAAGATTATCATCCTTATCTACTACAGGCACGAATTCTCTCTGGAAGAACGAAATCACGGTCATCACTGGCACTTCATCCTTGGGTGTTAGGAGCATCAAGTCTTTCGCGTACAAGAGCCCCACAAAACTCTTTTCTTCTTCATCCCATACGGGCACCCGACTGTACCCTTTTTCGAATATGTCAGAGAGAACGTCAAAACTTAAGCGATCAGTACGATGCAGAGCGAAGATTTCGCTCCGTGGGGTCATCGAGGAAGAAACCGGGCGTTCTCCATATTTTAGCGCACCTTGCATTATCCTTCTCCGATCAGCTGAAAGTGTTTCCGTGTGTGCCGCGATAAGTGTGTCAAACTGTGGAGACAAAATGGGGAAATCTTGCAATAGTGTATGCACTACTCCTTAACACTGTATCTTACTTCCTCCTTTGAGTACACTTTGCCGACTTCTTCTCCAAGCATCTTGTCAAGAATCATGGACAATGGTTTTGTTAAGAGAAATAGCAAAACGATTATCACCTTTACTATCGGTACAGCTTTAGATCCAAGATCTGAATTTCCAGCGAACATATCGAAAAAATAAAACTAGGTAAGTTGATCACACAAATGAGGGGAAAAGTACATACACAGTGCATAGCGTGAACAAAACGCTTGAGGCATGATTTCACCAAATATAGTGATGGCAGCCGTTGACGACAGGAAACCCACCATCCCTGTAATCTTCAATATCTAAGGTGATAGTTTGCATAGGGAGCCTCGGTCCACCCACTACGTACCATTGGTTAGACCAGCCATGAGAATCGACAACAGCGCGTTGACTGCGACATTACCCAAAAGCAGTGTACATAGTAGGAGATTCCCATTCTGTCTCACAGGCCAAATCCGGGACGCATATTCCCTTTCCTGTGGTGATCCTGCTTCTTTCACAATCTGCGGATTTCAAATGGTGTACGTGAGGCTGACATCCTCGTGTTTGCACCCCCATTTACTGTACCTTGAGCTGGTTCGTATCCAATCCCATCATCCCCAAGGTGAGGCCCGAAAATCCCGCTGAAAAACAGACCAATAAAACAATGGCTCCTATACGTATAACTTGCTCTCCAGCGCCAGGACTACTTTCCAAGAACCGCGCTTCACTGTGACTTCCTCGGACCCCCATAGGCGATGACCGCAAGCCTCCATTCTCTCCGTACAAGCACAAAGGGGCGAAGAGGATGAGCCCCGTCACGCACAAAAGACCAGCGGCGAGACTGCGCCTCTGGCGGGACGTATAATCGTAGTGACCAAGACGGAGGGTAGTCGCTTCCGGCACCGGGCGGCGCTTGGCATGATGCTCCCCTGTCATTCAATCACAACTATGACGAAGTATATTCTACACAGATACTACTGTTACTTGTCCTCCTGGTATACACGAACAATAATACGCTAGAGGACCATATTGTTTGGAGACAGTTCCTCTGGCCAAAGTCAAGTTTGGCTTTTTTGGGGGGCAACTTTGACCGAGTTCGAGCCCAGGAATCTTGACGGTGGTAAACTATCAATGATTTCGGTAGTGTGGGAAGTTCAGACTCCAGAGATAAGTATAATGCAGCGTCCACGAGCATTGTCGAGTAACGCTGTAGACGTAGCATGCAACGCAGGGATGCGTGTCCAACTTCGTAACTGCGACGCTGTTGCAGCGTGGTACAGTATCAGCTTGAAGGGGGTAGGTGCGGTTCGGGGCCGGAGGCATTTCGCAGCATACATATACACACACTGTTGTAGCAACTTGTTTCCAAGGACAGAATTGGGTAAAGTTTGTCTTTGAGGAAGTTGTCACGTGCTTGTCTCATTCTAAGATACTATCCAACCACTTCGTTTCATTGAGAGTCTGGATCCAAGACAAGAGAATCTTGAAGAGATCCCGATTGTCGTTTCTCAGCTCTGTAGGAACACGATGAAGCATTTCTCCCAAACAATTTTTTGTGGTGCGTTCTCATCTGCTGATGGTGCACAGTGTCAATCACACTTGATATCGTATCGTTATTGTTGAGTGTGTTTACCTCAGGCGCAGTGCTAGCGGCCAGCATGGCCGTGGAGACGCGAGCCAGACAGCTGCTCCGAAGTCCTCGCTCGAGCTCTCTGGTCTCAAACACAGTAGATCTTTGGCCAAACCAGAACGTATCCACAAGCACGTTTAATAGCATGCACGATGGTGGAGTAAATCAGGTTGTGATCCCTTGTTTGCTGCCTGACAATACCCAAGACCCGAGTTGTGTCCCCAATATCAAGAACTCCATGGCAAGCAAATTGTCCAAGATTTCGGACATCCTGCTTGTCCCAAATGCAAGGTATGGACACGCCAAAGAGCAAGTGGACAACGGGTTGGCAAACGTCCCATGGGAGTCCGTAGGTTGGATTTGGATTGATGTGTCATATGCCGCATACTGGCCTGGCCCTGCTTCATCCAGCCAAGCGTTCTTGGGGGATATAATACAGGAAGTCCAGAAGGTCACAGGGAACGGCGGGAGTTACCTGGGCATTAGAACGTTTTACAACTCTTGGATTGACCTCATGGGAGATTGGACGTCACCATCTAATCAAGGAATGAGGTTGTGGCACGTTCTTTTGGACGGCGATGCAGAAACAACTGCGGTGAATTTTGGAGGCTGGAACACCGTCACCTATAAGCAATTCTTGCTGGCAAAGACGTTTGAATCGACTCAGGTTAACTTTGACGTATGGCCAGCATTGGAGTCGGAGTGGAATATATCCAAGGATTCGAAAGACAAAACTGCTTAGATAGCACGTGATCATGAGCAAGGTATAGATGAGAATGCACAATATCTATTATCTTTCGCACCAAACCAGTTCGTGATTACCTTTCGTCTGTTATATAATTCCCTGTTTAGGACATGTTATATCTGTGTACCCAAGTACTCGACATTTGATCCTGTTAAACCAAGCGCGTCGCGCCAAGTGGGACTATGCGTCGCACAGAAATGTAGATAGATACCAAAGCTTATACCTGCTACAGCTGTTGAATAATGTGTCAGTGAAGTGTCCCGAAGACAAAAGAAGTCCCCGAACAGGAACTGTGAACGCTCCCCAGTTATCCTGAGTAGATGTCAGCCAAAGCAGACAGAACATGCTATCTGAACGGATAATTCTAACTAAACGATGCTAAGAATCACTGTCGGAACAGCCTGTATGAGACTTCCGGTATTTTTTGAATGACCATGACATGAAGTTGAACTTCCGCGAAGCCAACCGAAGTTCCCGAACGCAAATTCAATGTTGTACAACCGCACTTCTATAATTATTGAATCGAGACGAGCAGCTATTGTTCCTTTTCGTTATTCTACATTCTCGTAAGGTACGTACGTTGTGTCTTGTGAGCCACTTTGATGGTCCTGTAGGTGAATGTTGGTGGGATCCGGATCGGAATTTGCTGATCCCAAAAATCCTAGCGACCAAGGAAGAACACCTAATGGTCCTATAGTTGAAAGTTTTGGGGAATCAGGATCGGAATTTGCTGATCTCGAAGATCCTACGGACCAAGCAAGAACATCTTATGGTCCTGTAGGTGAACGTTGGTGGAATCAGGATCGTAATTTGAAAATCCCGAGGATCCTAGCGACTAAACTAAGGAAGAACACCTAAGAGACAGGCAAGCTGAAGGATGTCTTAAACGTGAATGTAAAGGTTGATGCGCTGTTATTAGACCGTCTCTCGTGCGTGGTAGTACTGCAGAAAGTCTACATTTTGACGGCCTTGTGTGTTGTATATTGTTTCGCAGATCTCAGCCGCAGGAAACAATGCAATTGTATCAAGCTATCTTTTGCTGTACGTACCTACGTCTATATGGTAATGTGCAATGTAAAGTAAATCTATGAGGGTTGTTCCATGCGGCAGGCGCGATAGCAGTACTAGTTGTCACCGGCAGCACTCAAGCCTACGCCAAACAATGGCAGCGAACTGTGGACCCGCGATTATCGAATACAGTGGACCTCTGGCCAGGGCAAAATGTTTCAACGATACGTTTCAACGGAATGCACGAAAGCGGCGTTGATCAGGCAGTAATTCCTTGCTTGCTGCCAGATAACACCCAAGACCCACTTTGTGTGTCCAACGTAAAACATGTGTTCTCCAGTAGCATGGAGTATCGCGCAGATCTCCTACTCATCGCGAATGGCCGCAACGGGAATCCAAAAGATCAAATTGGCAAAGCACTGTCAAATGTTCCAATCGATAGCCTCAACTGGATTTGGGTGGATGTATCTTATGCCGAATACTGGCCTGGTCCTGTGTCCGTGAACAGATTATTCCTGAAAGAGCTAATTCAGGAGCTCCAAAGTTCCACTAAGCTCCCGTTTGATTCCCTCGGGATCAGGACCTTCTCTCTCTCGTGGCTAGACCTTGTAGGAGATTGGAGCTGGCCCGCCGCTCAAGGCATGCGCTTGTGGAACATTCTCCTCGATGGGGAAACCTCGACTGTTGTACCTGACTTCGGTGGCTGGTCAAACGTTACCTACAAGCAATACCTACAACACAAGGAATTTTTGTCAGCTATGGTCAACTATGATTATTGGCCAGACGCAAACCTAGACTCGAAGCTAGCAAGCAAGAGTAGCAAATTTAGATAGCACTCCCATGAGTGGAATGTCTGGAGCCACGTATCCAGCAATTAGACAGAAATATGTTTTCCGTTGTCCTAGTAAGGAATCATGCGTGCGTTGGGGCTACTGGAACAGGAATTTGAGCACCGTGGCTATGGTAAACCACGACTATTGGCGAGCGGTCAACCTTGGCTGGTATCTATCAGCCAATGGCAGATGTCTCATATTGTACAACTTATACAATAAAGTGTACGTGCAGCTCTCGTGAATACACATCACGAACGAGGAATCCAATAATTCTGGTAACAGTATGGTTGGTACAACTATCGAACACGAAACCAACTCAAAACTGCCGAAGCTATTCCAGGAGCCGTTACTGGGTACTATAACTCATGTAGAATCATGCTTTTTACCTCCTCACGTCCTGCACTGTACATCAATGTGGTCGTTGCTAATGGTAAATTGTCATCGGGTTGGCCATAAATAATACATTACCTACGTATTTACCACCACGTGTGTACTTACTACTGCAGTAGCGTTTGCACCCAAAAACCGTCTCGTCTCCGTCATTATATGGAATACAAAGGTAATATCATACACTGCTGAAGTGCTCACTCAACTAGCATGTCTCTGACAGAGTGTTCTCAAGCATTTTAGGTCAGTCGGAACTGCATCCACCCGACGTTCACGCGGACGTTGACTTCTGTACGGGATACATGTATGCCTGATACAGGCCAAGAGGCTACCAAAACCGGAATGAATCCATGCTTTAACTATTTTATATTTATCGTATGTCTAGCGGTGAGTACATTATTAAAGGCTGTATACCTGTAATCAACAATACCACTACTCGCTTGGAAGTTCGTTCCAGTTGACCCCGAGGTTTCCACACTTTCCCGTTCACTTCCTTCCAGTTTAAAGTCTCTATGTGAATGACATTTGGAAATCTGAAGCGAGACGAAGCCAATGACACACACAAATGTGACAGATAGCCCACCGGCCGGGAAGTTGACCACATCCTCTTAACGAGGAGCGGTAAGCGCCCGTGTTAAGCAGCGACGGGCCCGCTGTTCCTGCAGCCTTGCTGACATGCGCCGTGGGGGAACACAGCACTGGTTAAGCTCAGGAGGTAGGGAATTGCTGTGGACATAGTCGTGTGGATGAATTAGTTCATCATGCCCTGAGTTGTGCGGCGGAGGGATCGGCGGCTCTGAGAACCAAGCGGCATCACGCGATTTGTAGAATCTTGCAGCGTGCTCTTCGGGAGCTCAAGATT
>LVLI01002343.1:0-14514 GCA_001687465.1 Halocafeteria seosinensis | reverse complement strand
CCCTAACCCTAACCCTAACCCTAACCCTAACCCTAACCCTAACCCTAAYCCTAACCCTAACCCTAACCGAGCGTCCCAGTCAAGGGGTTAGGGGAGAGTTCCCCCTAGGTGCGGAATGTAAGCCCGAATAACTAGCGTAAGCATGAGTAACTAGCCTCCCCTACGGTCCCCCGTGCGACCTTCCCCCAAGTAAGGGAGTTAGAAACAATTAGTCCCATTCACACGAGTATCAACATTACTTATTAGAAATTATCTGATGTGATCTTGTCGGGTCGAGCCTTTATGGAACGGCTCTCTATCTTAACTTGAAGCAAGCTCGAGGCCATGGTCCCTGGTTAAAACGGGTAGAATCCCACTGTAGTCCCCCATGGTCCATGGTCTGAGACTCTGCGGGCAAAAGCTTGCCAAAAAGTTGAAGTTGGGAGGGGAGGTCGCAATGGCGCACCAGCCCTTGACGAGGATGGAGGAGGGAGTGTATGGTACAGGTGAAGAGCAAATATGCCAATGTGTAGGCATCAACTGATCCACTTGGATGGGGACTACCTGATGGCATCACTGTTGGGATATGGAAGGCCTTGTATGTCACCGTAGAACAGGCCTTGGTTTACGGATGGAACCCTTTCGGTAGTACACTTTTCACCAACGAGGGCATTTGCTGCAACCATACTACTGGCGTGCCATTGTCCGTAACCACGGCAAAAATATCTTCATCCTTTTTTCCCTGAAAATTAGACAGCGCGTAAGAAAGGCCCACGGTTCCTGTGAGACACCGAGAGCGTGTAGTTTCTCGAACAGGCACATGTCCCTCTCACTGGTACTGGCTTTCTCCCTCTTGATCCAGTTCCTCAGCAAATCTGTCAACATCATCCCTCATCATTATGGGACTTGGAGAAGGAAAGGGGGGAAATGTAGGGGGGCAAGGGTCGTGGGGGCCACTGGAGGGGATACACCCTTGCATCACAGCTGATTCACAGGTTCTACGTGGGGCGGCGCGTGGCTGAGAATTTCGTATTTGAGCGTGAATACATCGCTTTGCTTGGGTCTCCGACGTTGGTCATACAATCTAAGAGAGTTTATCATGCGCGCTTAAGGGCATCCAGAGCCAAGTATGCGGTGATGTTTTCCTTGCTTCGTTGAACGTCGGTTGCGAACAACGTGTTCCCGCCGCAACTTCCCGGCGGGCTTTCTCCTCCGGGAGCTGCTGCTTTCCCTTCTTGAGCCCGGCTGCGTTCCCACCCTAAGAACAATAGAAAGACATATGGATTGTGTTGGCCCTTGGCTTACATGCCTACTTAGTAGCAAAAAGAGCGCGCTGCGAAACTACAAGGTTTTTGCGTTCGTCTAAGTATCGATAGCGACAGTATTTTTTGGTTGGTATCTCTGGTGATCGGCAGAACAAGCTGGGAGAATGGCTTCCGTTAATGCGCGTGCCGCCAGGAATCTGAAAAAACAGCTTTCCACAAGTCGCGTAGGTGCCCAAATTGATTTGGAAGAAAAGATCCTATTTTTATTTTTCTGACTGTTTCTTCCAGGGAAACGAAGAAAAAACTGAAGAAAAAGGTATTAACGCATCTCAGTCGGAGCAGGACGGGCAAGAGGAGGAATTGTTTCCTCGTCCGCTCGGTCTATACCGATGGAAGGATGACGATAAAATCCAACCAGCAGATAACTGCTCCAACAAAGTGGCTAGACGAAGCGATATTTTCAGCAATGTACCATTTCACCGACCAGCCACAAGGAGCGGCTTCTTCGGCACGGTAAGTGCATGTCAAAGATTCGATAGTGATATCGGTATTGTGACACACACACACACACACACACACCATTTTGCAAGCAGATAATCGTCATCCTTGGAGCCGTTGCATATGGTGTGTATCAAACATGGGAATATTTCACCTTAGCGGATACATTTACAAAGTTGGAGGCTATGGGATATCATGAGTGTAGAAATTCGAGTATTACTTGTCATTGCTGGACCGGTTGCTCCCTCACTGCTTACGGGGAGAAGACTCGGTCGTACAATCCGCCACTTACTTTGATGCAGTCGCATGAAACACTTGACAATGTGACAGTGTGTGAGACAAGTCATACGGAACCAGAGGCAGTAATATTTTCTACCCGCTCTTCTCGTCAATGGAGTCTTACTGCTGCTGGAAAAAGTATCCCTCTTTCTAACTTCACCTCTATGGAAGAACTAAAGAACACCGTGGCCCAATCCATAGGGTTTCTTCCCCCAAGTACCGAGGAGAATCGATTGCGGTACATATCTGTGCTGTGTGCCTCCATGAACGTGGGCCAATTCCGTAATTGTAGCATCTTTTACAATGAACTGACTATTCCTCCGGGAAAAGATGGCACTCCTGTTTTGGAGAGTAAGGAACTGCGGGCAGTAGGTTCCGGAACCCTCAGTAACTGCCTCGGTTTGTCAAGTAAATGCGTTTTCGATGATATCGTTGAGCTCGGCTCAGGGATTGCGGTACTGCGGGGATTTGCCATCGGATTTGAGGCCAAAGATTTCATGATTCCACTGGACCTTAGATACGAGCAGAAGACACTAAACAGCCTGGAAGACAAGCCCTCTGGGTGGACTTTTAATCCAGATCGTGAGGCAATGGTACAATTTGATCTAACCAACGTGGTCGGAATGGACCTTCTGAACGTAAAATCTTATACGTTCTCAAGGACAAACGGTTGGCGTAAGAACGAACACGACCTCAGAATTCCGGCAAGCTGTGGTGCATACAACATATTCCGGCATTATCCTACAAAAGTAGGAGTTTTGGCTAGCCAAGTGTACCTTATTTGTTACATACCTTTCCAACCGTGCCACGATTGTGACACATACTACCATCTTGAGCTTAATGTGCTATCGCTGACGGGAAAAGATCTGATATACCAAGCACAGCTTGGTCTGGATTCTGCAGGGCCAAGACCCGCTGGCCCCATAGAAGTGAGGCATGGGGAGCAAAATTCCTCCAATGTTTTTATTTTCTACCCCTATTCTGATATCATTTCACATGGGAAACACAGTTGCTTCTGCTTCGTTGTATTAGGAAATGAAGCTCCGCCAAAAACCCTTGAGGTGCCATGGTGCATGTCGAAAAAAGACAGCACATTTTCGCCGTACTTCCTTCCCAATTCCAAGTCGTTCGTGTATGGGCCAGCTATCATATCAGAAGACGGCGATATCATTTCATCTACGGACTTTGGGCAGTTAAGAACACACAGCTGTGACCAGTCTCGTGCCGTTTGTAGTCCCCATTTGCCAGTGGACTTTGCTCACTCAAGTCGCGATAAGATTGGGCTGGCAACTCTGCAAACTCGTCTGGAACAAAACGCGAAAGGCTCTGCGTCCGACGTCGTTCATTTTTCGGTTAATAATATATCTAAACCATTTTCGAGTGAATCGTCTCTGGAGACTCTCTGCTCGGGTCAGCCTATAGCTACTTTGGTAACCTTTGAAGAGTATAAATTCCAAGCCAATACCTCATACTCTGTTTCGGGATTGTTGCAAGAAGAGTATCATTTGGGAAAGGATTTTCCCAATTACAAGTTTCAACCAGTCTCCTACGTTGGTCCAACCGTGGAAGTGGACTATCCGACCGCAGACTATCGCCACTACATAAACATGTATCCCTCCTTGAAAGTCGTGTACCGTGATACACGTGTTTTCGCATGGAGTGTAATTCCTGCCAACGTACATGGCGTGTATCGGCCTCTATATGTTATCATTGGCTTTTTCCTTCCAGTAGTATTTGCATTTTTTTGCAAACGGTGCCTCAAACGTTCAACGAAGGAAGAGCAATGGGACCTAGACTCTCTCCATACCATTCTCTCGGACCAAGAGATTACCTGGGAAGAGTCCAATGCTAAGTCAGGAAGGCAGAAAGCTGTCGTCGGGGATCAATTGAAATCCGAAGATGAAATACAAGAAAATGAAAGCGCTTTATATGAGCGCTTAATGAACGGAGATCAATGGAATAGAGACTCCATTGATACCACTCCCACTAACCAGGAGAACGAAGGGGAGAAACTACGCACTGGTTCAGGAACGCGGAAGGTTCTTGGTAGAGATGTGTGGTATTCTGAAGACGTGATACAGGAAAATGAAAGCACTTTATTCAAAATTGCATCAAAGGTCGACTTATTCAATCAAAAACCGTCACATCGACCAGTCACTTGGAGCGGGCTGGCAGCAACAGTACGTCGATATTACTTAACCCTGCGAGATCGTTCATTTTTCTCTTAAAACATTTTGCAGATTATTCTTCTGATTACGATTGGGCTGTATACGTTTTATCAAGCGTGGTTGTACAAGGAGGAATCGCAGTTCTCTACGAAAATTGAAGTGATGGAGCGAGGAACTTGCAGTGCAACGGAAGTTCTCTGTAACTGTAACCTTGGTTGTGCGTATAAGCCGTTCGGTTCCTACACGTCTTCGCATAACTCTAATTTGGGGTTTTTGTATCCCAATGAGACTACTCAAGATTTGAAACTGTGTTCTGGTAGTAGCGTGGAAGGTGAAGCTCTTGCGATCATAGGCGCAAGTTCTTTGTCGTGGCAACTATACTTGCCGTCAGGATACGGGTCGTATGCAGCGTTGCCTAGCAACGTTGTGGGTTACAAAGACGGTTTCGACTCGCATGGCTACTCGTTCAACGTGACATCATCTATAATCCCACTGTCTCCCGGTGTGACCGGGCCCCAGCTAGAGTATCTATCCTTTGCGATTTTCTCATTACGCAAATGCGTCTTGTTATTCAACGACCTTGACGTCCCCGGATTCGGTGAAATGCCTTCGGAACAATCTACGAAAGCGAATGGCAGAGCGCTCATACATTTTACTGAAAGTCCGAGTGTAGCCGAATCCTACGAACATAAAGCTCCAGAGGGACTTTTCCGATGCCTGAAACACACCAATAATCCCAGTTGCACGTTTACTGCCTTCAAGTTAGAGACAAAGACTATGCTGAAGTATTGCTTCAAACCGGGTTATCAACGCTCTCCATACCAGTGCGTTTATTGCATGCTCAACATGACCTTTCCGGATGATTTCGACCATGATCGAGACTGCCTTCACGTTTCCGAGCGCTCAATATCAGCGTTTGATGCGAAGTCCGAAGTTGTTGTGACGGTTCCAAGTCACGATTCTGAGAAAGCTACTCTGGAACCGGTAACTTACCGCTATCACAACGTTGGCGGTTGGGAGATGACATTTCACAGGAATGTGTCTTTTCCCAATTGCCATCGTGTTAGAATCAGCAAATTCCAAGGAAATTTATTTTATTTCTGCGTTGGGAAGGAAGAAGAAGAAGTTACTCTCATAACTGTTGATGCCGAAGGAAACCAAACCGCTCAAGATCTCGGCATAAAGCCTTTTTATGGGGATGTCAAGGATTTTTTGTCAACTCCAAGAAGCCCGACCGTGGTTGCAGGGGAAGGAGTCGAAGTCTCTTTCATGTTATTTTATCCATTTGCAGATTTCGATCTTACGGAAAACCCACAAACTAGTTGCTACGTATTTTTTTTTCAGAGTGTACATGACCGTCCATTCAGGAGAAACATCCCGTATTGTTTGGGAAGTGTGACGTACTATAAAACGATCAATGGCTGGAGCTATAACTATCTCCATAGTGACCAGGAGCTTTCCCCGTATTTTTTGGGCCATAGCAAAGTTTACATCTTTGGCTCTACGATTGTTACAATGTCAGGCAACATGTACCATCTTACGGACAAAAGTTTGTACCGCAATTTAACGACCACACATTGGACATCTCATGGATTGAAGTCAGCTCCCTTGTTGCCTGTTGACTACCGTTCCAATAGTATAAACCGCCTGACGGTGGCTACTATGAAGGCGGATTTTTATCAACCCCCTCTGGAAAGTGGTAATCATATCAACTACTTTGTATTCGAGATGGAGCTCCGTTCTGATGGTTTCAAGATACATCTTCCTTGTGACACGGTTGCCACTCTTACGGGGTTTGAGGGTCAAGCTACTTTGCGGGGTAATGAACGATCTGCATTATCCGGTTTCCTCCAGGAGTATTACTTGTTCAATAGAAGCGACCACTTCCCGAAACTCCTTTATCAACCCGTCTCATATTCAGGCCCTGCACCCAATGTAAGCCGCAACTTCTCTTCGCTAAGTGTTGGTCAGTATGGTTTGGTCAACCTTTATCCGAGCGTGAAGGCTACCTATAAAGAAAAGCAGGTGTTAAGTCTGAGTGCAATTCCAGGAAACGTTTATAATGCTTTCCAAGTAGCTTTTGGCGTGCTGTGGGTTTTCTCTCCCGCTGTGTATTTCATTTTGGCAGCATGCTGCTACAGGCAATCTTCTTCTCGCACTGAGAACACCGAGGAGAGTTCGACTCCCGGTGACAAGGATGATAACTACCCAGAATATCGCAATAGTCTAAGCGGGACCAATGAAGGACCATATGTCCGAGCTAGTCACCACCTGGAACATAGAAAAGCATCCTCATCGAATGCAATGGAATTAGCCAGGACGTACTGGAGAGAAAAGGACAAAGTGAACGGAAGACATTCCTATTGGGCATCGAAAATCGATTTCTTCAGAATACAGCCCCTCAATCGACCACCTACCAGGAGTGGTCTGTTGGCATCCGTAAGTGACACTGTAGCGAGGGGAATATTCGCGAATATACTGTAGTGCGTTTGATTTCACCTACAGGTTCTGCTAATTGTGATAACAGCGCTTTACGCAACATACGAGGTATTGCAGTATATAAGAGAAAGCCAACTCTCAACCAGGATCGATACAATCGCACCTGCAGTTTGTCGATCGACGTTGATTACTTGCACACACAGTATGGGGTGTAGGTACCTTCCGTTTGGCCCTTTAACCACTGCTAGGAACCCTAAGGAAATGGATCTTGCAATGCATCAGAGTGAAGAAGTCAAGATATGTCCAGGGGACAGTAATTACGGCGAGGCAATGATGCTTGCCGGTAGAACCCTCCAATATTTGTCTGTATACTCAGGAGACTTTTCTGGGTACCCAAAACCCCAAACCATTAACACAGACAGGCGGATGAAAAACAAGGCACCTGAGTTGATGCTGCCCATTTATTCTTCGGCTCCAAACAGCTCATTTGAGTACGTGTCAATGCGATGTGCTCATTCAACAAACGGCGCAGACTGTGTCTTACTTCATAATGAAATGGAAATGCCTCACTTCATGCAACATGTGAAAGATGTGACATCTGAGCCGAGGAGCACAATTCTGAGCAGTTTCAATGAGGACTGTATGCACCATTGTCTGCCTCCTAATCCCTCAAAATCTAGTCCATGCCAATTTCGGAACGCTTTCCGTTTGCGTGATGATACCATTATCTTACACTTCTTTTTTAATTCTAACTGCTACTACGTTGCTGTTGGGTCACGCTCAGGCGAGATGTCGAGTAGATGCCACGTTGTGCAGGCAACGGGGGAATGTAACGTTGTGTTGGATAATGAATTGGATCTTTTTGTTGAATATCCTGTGCTAGATGGAAGCAGTTCCAATATAACGACAGTGGCATTTAGGTACTCGAGGTCTAACGGATGGACACATGTGCAGAGTCGAAGCCACGTCTTAACGCATTTGTGTGCTGATCACGGAAGACTAGCAGTGCTGAACAATAACTTTTTTTTCACTTGCTTTTCATGGAATGGCGAACGTTATTTTAGCACATTGCAAACCTTTGATCATGTAGGAAAACGCAGTGTTCATGAACTGTTGGATCACGAAGATAATTGGAAAAGCGCCACCCGGTCTCAAGTGTCTGCGAGATGGAACGACAGCACAAAAACAGGTATTTTAATCTTCTATCCTTACCAGGACTTCGCAGGTCAAAATTCAAAAGCCCTCAAACCTTGTTATTACCTTTACTTGGCAAACGTTCACGCAAACCCCGATATTCATCAAGTGAACTATTGCACAACTGAGAGAATTGGTGCTCCTGGTAGTAGCGGGATTATAAATGCTTACAATCTTCAAAATGGTGGCGTTTTTCTCTTTGGTCCGGTTGTTGTTCGTCGAAATGGCCAAATGATCGATCCGCGAGAGCATGCCTCCGTTGCAAATCGTACAATGCTCCCGTCTAGCGGTTTTAGTACTCCTTTTGTTCCCGTGGACGTCACGTCCAGAGCCGATGCCTCCCGTGCCACCATCGTAACATTGACCAGCAACCAGCAGGAAGTTCTCACTGATAATGCATTTTGTAACCAGGTGGAGTTTTTCGAATATCAGCTGGTGTTCGAGAAGAACGGTATAGTTGCCGTTCGTTTACCTTCGGAGCACGAACTTGTACGTCTAGAAGACTTTGTTTCCAAACCTTTATGGGCGAACACGAGCAATGCAGTTTCCGGCCTTCTCCAGGAGTATCACTTTATGAACCGCACGGGCGAAGGGCCACAGATATCCTTTAAGCCAGTTCCATATGCGGGAGCAATTAACACATCTGTGGAGCTATGGAAACTGTCTGTGGGCCAAATAAGCTACGTCAACGAGTATCCCAGCATCAAGGCTGTGTACAGGGAACACCGTGTTCTCAGTGCATCTAGTATTCCTGCGAATGTACATGGAACATTCCGTCTAGCATTTCTGATTTTGGGATTTCTGACTCCGGCTATATACTATGTCGTGAAACCCTGTTCATCGACCTGCTGCCATGGTTTCCAATCAAGCGAGGACAAAGAGGAGCATTTCGAATCAAGTGCGGGGGAGAACGAAATAGAACGTCAAGTTGAAATTGCCGGGCAGAGAGGTACGGAACCTCTGCTGTCCGATTATACTCGTATAAACTAACACAGCTCGTTGTTTTCCGCGACAACTCCTGACACCATTCGCGCTTCCACCAGTGAAGGAGATTTGTTAGTTCTGCCAACATCCGCGCTTTCTTGGAAGCAACCTGCACCAGAATCATCCATCAATTCTGTGTGCGCGACCATGAAATGTTACGGTTTGCCAGTGGTGTTTTCTACCATAGGTTAAACGTCGCTTTTAGAGTCCCCGATAGACTATAGATATTACACTCTACTACACACCTTGGTTAGGATTACGGTTAGGGTCCTATTTGTTCTATTTGTTGCTTTATAACTATCACCCGCGAAAGTTAATAATCTCCCGGGGGATAAACGAAAGGGTTGATAGTTCTCACTAGGGTCGTCTTTAACAAGGCGGTACTGCTAGACGAACTCCGGAAGGGGCTAGAGAAGGCACGGTGAGCGGTACTGCCGAAGTTGAGTCCACACCAATGGAAAGGAATGGCCGAAAGTTCGCAAGAAAGCGTGAGAGCATGTGATCTGAATTGTCTTATTCCGTCGCTTCCTTACCTGCATGAGTTCCAGAGTTCGAATCCGACCTGGTAAAAATGGGTGAGTTCACGACGGAGACTCCGTCAGGCAAAGCTACCAGAAGCGCCTCCTCTTGGTATGGGACCGCAAACTTGCATGATGACGGTAGCACCGCCCGAAGCAGCGGCATTGAGCAATTCTTCTGGAGACGATGGCAGGAGTTGCTCAACGCTCCTGCCATTATCATCGAAACAAGGTCCAATCTCGAGATTTTTGGGAGTCTGTAGCCACCGTAGCTGTGTGCGGAAGCACAATTACGGCGGTCGTAGGGACAGGAGTGTACTACTATTACTATCGATCGCGACCAGCGAAGCATCGTCGAGATTCCAGATTGGAGACAGACACTACCGATAGTCGTCCACTTACCGGGATTTGCGATCGCGGTGAAGTTGATCGTGTCATACTCGTACCACGCTTGGTTCAGGAACGAACTTTGGTCGAAGAGAGGGTAAGTGTAGCTGTATTACTTTTTTGGGATTCTGACTGAAGGTTCAAGATAGAGCATGAAGGGTGAACCTCCTGAACCATTGAAGAAAACCTATCTCCATCTGGGACGAAGACAAAGCAGTGCAACGAGAACCATATACTGTAAATTTAGAGATCTGATTGCTGGATTGAACGCGAAAACGAAGATCCAATGCAACGTCGAATCCGGCAGCTCATGGTATGATTCCTGAGTAGCTATCACGTGCCAGGTAACTTATCGTGATAATGTGTAATGTTGAAACGTCTCTGAGCGCGCCTATCAGAATAGGATTGCCCGGCAAACCTATTGCATATCCAGACATACTCCCTGTGGGCCTCCCAAAAGATTCTAGTATAGTATTGCCCCAGGAACCCATCGCACAACAGTGTCGCATTCAGAATCAGTCATGCCATAGTCTTAACAAATGTTTTTTCCCAATTTATGAAGCATCCATCGCGTACAGATCTGGCTTGGCGTCTCAAATGGGAAGGACACCTGTCGCAGGACAAAGAACTGCTCAACGGGTAACAAAATGATACCTAAAAAACCGCGCTTTTCCCAGTGTCATATTGTTATTTTCTGCCGTGATTTATCGCTGAATACATCGGTTGAGCGCTTTCTCGACGCTTGCAATGATCGCGCACGTTGCCGTCAGCTCGTTTACGAATGGGACAGGCAGTGGTTTACCTGGCTCCGGCATGTTTTGCGGTACCTAGCGCCAACGGTGATGTTTCATCCACAGTGTCATTCTTTGCTTTCCTCTGGTGCCATTTATCCGCGAAATAAGCCATCAAGCCTATGATGATGAGGATACCGAGGCCGATGCCGACAATGAACAATCCGATCGCTGGCTTCCCTTTTGTTTTAATGGCCGTGGATGCGCCACGCTGGTTTTGGTTTGTTTTGTTTTCCTTGGGTTACCGCCGCCATGTGTATTTTGCGTTCATTGCTACGAGGCATGCGTCTCTTTTCTTTTTGTTGTTCCAACCACCCCAACGGAACGCCTTCTTCGGACGGCGACCCGAAGAAACACTGCGAGTGCCCATGCGCCCACGCTCCCCTCGAACCGGTGCAACGACGACAGAAAAATGTCCACGTCGCTAGGTGTTCGAACGAAGAAATGAAGCTTGGGCCACGACAAAGACGAGATCGTCGCGGAAACGCTGGGTGCGCATCTTATCCAATAGAGTCGGTTCCGTATGAACGTCCACCGTGTCTCATACTGACTGAACCACGTCAAATACACACGCAAAACGCTCGCCATTGTTGTGGCCAATACAATACGATATGCTATGAATACTACCTAACCAACAATCCATCAAACTCCGCACGGATTTGGCAGACGGTCGCTTCGACACTTGGCATACGTGTTCGCCATGGCTATCGGCCAAACACCGGTTGAAATGAAACAACACGTTAAACAGGCCCTACACTTTTTTGGAACGACGTGACAAAGTTTCCAAATATGTATTGGCAAGAAGGACCAGTATGCACGCATAAAGCCGGGACGGACACCTTGGCATTCCCCATTGCGCACACCAATGTACGGAAATTGTATACACCGAGCATCATACAAGCCCACCGGTTGAGCATTGTGTTGAATTGGGATGACTGTGATCACTTGCCGATTCGATGTCTGACACGTATTCTGACGAGCTTTCATTGCATCCCACGTTAAACAGCCAGCACAATTTGGGCAAACGCTCCGCCGCAGACTTCGTCATGGTCGATTGGTTGCAAAAGCTCATATCCAATTCGGTCAGTTGTGACAAGTGGCAGAATGTGCAGTGGAAGATTGAGGTGGTTGCTGGCCTCTCCACTGCCTTCAGGAGCCGCTTCGATGTCCACCGTCTCTACATGTGGTGGCACTTCATACTCAAAATCGTCCTCTTCAAATGGCGGTGGCGAAGGAACTTGACAGGAATTATCCTCCTCGTCCGGTACAAGAAGTCCTCGTTAACGTCAACGCGCTCGACTACGTCTAGTGCAAGAGTCTAACTGTCGGGGTACCACGCGGCACAAGGATGCTTACGTTTTGGTCAAAGTGGTCTTCCAGAGAGCACTAGTGTATCTACTTAATCGGCACTTCAATGAGCTGTTGATGTTTGAAAATTGGATTTGAAACCAGAGGCCGGTCGTTATAGATAATGGTCTATTTCATCATATGCGAACTCGTTGACCTCTATTATCATTTAGTGGACATGTACAATGACATATCGAATGTCAATACACTCATTAATGGAGTTTTATATTTTCTACGTTGGGGATCCCCTTTTGGGATTTCTTCCCCGGGGGATTGGGGTTGGGGAAGGCTTCCCCTTCCCCAGTTGGGGAAGTGGGCGCCATCCCAACAGCCCTATTTTTGTCACACCCTTATGGTTGAGCGGGTTTTCCATCAAGGCAGGTTTTCCTTCCTGAGATGTCACCAGGCCTCAATTGGCGTGGGATCAATACTACCAAGGTAGAAATTAGCACTGTTGCTCGGTCCCTAAAAGGGACGTACGGTGATCGTTGCTTGATTATGTGCAAGCCACTTCCGATTTGTTTTAAGGCGTTGAAGGACTTGCTCTTTTTGTGTGTCCGTGTAGGCACAAAATGGAGTCTTGTTGTCGCTCGCACGCCATTCCTGCAGATGCTTCAGCACCCGAAGCAATGATGGGGAGACCTGGAACTCTTTGTCCAAGTCACGCCGGCGTCTTCGAAGGATCCGGCCAAGTTTCTGGTAGAGTCTACGGAACGAGGAGGCGAGTGATGCCGCCACAGATGTGGTCATTCCGCAAGTGCTGCTGTACATCGCGATCGATTGTTTTGGGGAGTATCCGAGCCAGAATAAGAGCTGAGCTTTGATGGTGCTGAGATCCTCCGTTGGAACTTGAAGATTGTGATTCCATTGTGGGATTACCTGAATCCCCGGTATGTTGCAGCAAAAGTCTTCCATCTCTTGGCCTCTTGCTAACCAGAGCAGTTGTCGTGTAGACTCAGGTGATGAGGCAACTAAGTGTTGCCACAAGTGACGGACGTCTCGCAAGGCAACAGAACCGTTGTCGGTGTTTAGGCGATCTGTGAGCATATACGCAACCACACCTTGGGGGACATTTCCAAGGAAATGTGGGCATGCTAGTCCACGTAGTGTCTCCTGGGACCACCATAGCTGAGTGTGTCGCCAAGCAACGATGGGAGTCCACGCTTCACTGGTTGGAGGATATCAGGAATAATCTGAGACTGTAGCACAGTGACGCTAATTGGGCGTAGCCATGGACATCCAGGGAAGAGGTACTAGCTTGCGATAGTGATTGTGTGGAGAGCTGCGAAGTGAACAGTTCCGACGTATCAACCACTGGTTCTCGTTCACAGATGTAAAGGTGGGAGAGAAGTCCAGGGAACACTTCCTGAACAGCACGATAGTGAACCGGCGCCAGTTGCAGCTTGCGATTGGCTTGCGGGTGAAAGGACTGATTAAAGAAGACCTTTTGGAACCCAGCCAGCCACTGTTTTGCTAGTTCTGGTTGACTGCCTAGGAAAGCCAAAGCTTCCCGGTGGATTGTCCACTGTGTGATCGGCATGTCCAGGGCCGAGAGTTCGTCAGGGGCGTAATGTCCCGCTATGATGACTCTTTCACAGTACTGGTGTGTGTAACACAGTGTGTTTGGCAGCGCAGATGTATTCTGCTGCAATCGAGTCACATGGCACTTGCATTCCGCAAATGTCATGGTTTCGAACTGATGCGTCGAGACACCGACAAGTGCTTCTTTGGGACCAGGACGGCGTCGGTATACCTGCGTCAGGTGCGCCAGGAGAAAGGTATTATCCGCCCTTTGCCGCCATCTTTGAGTTGTAGTACAGATAGTCTCGTCGGTGCAGCGATACATATATATATGTAGTGGTACCAGACAGTGTCGTTGTGTAGGGTCGCTCGACAGGCTACACATGATGGGCTCTGTCCGTACACATCAGGTCGATCAATCATCTCCTGGACCGCAGGAGGAAGCAGGCCAGCTCGGATACGGATGCCGAGGGTATTTTAGCTCCAGCTGGTCCCACGTATCCAATGGCAGAGTGGGGGGAGCTGAAGTTTTGCCCAAATGTGACAGCTGCTATCCGCTGTTGCCAACGTTTCCCGTCAAACCGCATCAAGCAGCACGACGGGTCTGGGAGGGGTAAGTGCAGTAGTGCCCTGCGTCCTTGGGAGTGCGCCAGAGGCGGAAGCCGGTATGATGGCGCGTAAGGCACGACATTGAAACGTTGTTCTCCAGGGGGCAGCGGAAGATCTAGGTAGCGCCCCTCAATGGGTGCCCGGCGACGTGCCGCATCGGCTAAGGCAGCAGCAGCAATGTTCCCGAGAGTATGTGGGTCTGTGGTGTCTTCGTCTTGGTGAGCACGGATCCACTTGACTGAATAAACTCGTCCTAGCTTCAGCAGCTTCTGCAGCAGTGTGCCAAGATGTCCATCATATTCTTGAAGTCGCTTCCATTTCGCCGAGTCTTGTAATACTTCGCAAAGTGCCCGGTTGTCAATGTACAGTTGGCACCGAGTTCCTTGTGGACACACACACACAAATGTGACAGATAGCCCACCGGCCGGGAAGTTGACCACATCCTCTTAACGAGGAGCGGTATGCGCCCGTGTTAAGCAGCGACGGGCCCGCTGTTCCTGCAGCCTTGCTGACATGCGCCGTGAGGGAACACAGC
>LVLI01002290.1:0-11862 GCA_001687465.1 Halocafeteria seosinensis | reverse complement strand
CGAGGGCCCAGCGTAATGGCGCTCCCGTGTTTTGCTGGAGTTGATGCGGTGCCAACAGCCCATGCTTTCCTGTTTCGTTGGAGATTCTCGCCTCATAACGTAAAAGAGCGCTAGTCGGGACGCAATAAGCTCCATTCAATACTGCCACTATGAACGAGAAAGTAGCGAGTATGTGCCATGTAGGACTAGGTTGTGTCCGCGAGGCATCTGGTATTGGTATTTTAGGTTGATACATCACAATTCCTGAATAATACCCTCAATGAAGGCCACTGGTAAAGCATTAAGTGCATGCTATGCCCCTAGCTGCGCAATATTCCTGTAAAATAGCTAGAAACTGCTAAATGAAGTTGTCCAACCTGGTACGAAATTTTTTGGGTAACGGAGTCCGGCCCGGCCCGACTGTCCGGGTTAAACAGGCTGGTGTGTTATTCAACTTCAACTATAGCAAGTGCCGCTCTACTCGTACAATGTATTGGGCATTACTAAGCGCAACCACTTGCAACACATGCTACAATCACTCCTCTGCACCAGACAGCTTAGGCGCAATCGAAGACACACACACACACACACACATGTGACAGATAGCCCAGCGGCCAGGAAGTTGACCGCATCCTATTAACTCTTTGGCTTTTGAGCCGGAGTCCGGGTAGCAGGAATATTCATCCTTTGGGATTCCTTCGAGTCACCTGCAGGAGTATCTCCGTTTTAGTCGGTATACGGGTTAGCATGTTTAGCAGACAATAGCGCATCCCAAGACAGCCGGTACTTTGCCAGCACTGCCCAAGCAGTTCGTATTTCTTGGGTTCACAGTGAACCGTTCAATCAGTGAGTCAGTGCCACTGGCCACACCCTCCACTTCACAAAGCATCTACAGGATGGCCTCAACGATTGAATAGCTAAATTCTCCTCTGTTTTGATTATAGCTATCATGCATTCAATTTATTCATGCCGTCGCATTGATACGTCTTATGGGATGGCTTCTCCCTCTAATGGGCGGTCTTTTAAGTTTGAGCGGGAACCTTGATGTATTGTTGGCCTAGATTTTGGGGCCTCCTCGTCAACATGTGTACACCCACCTTCAAAGCACTGATTATATTGGCCTTGGTCGTATTTGACATCGTGATATTTTTTCATTGGGTTAAAACCAACGGAGTGTATCCTACCACAAAGCTGCCAAATGGAGCATACCTCCGTCAAGGTTGGAGCGCATCTCAAAGCCAGAGCAGCAACTTACAATCGCATTTGCTTGCGCATGGGAAGCAGGTACAAACAGAGAATATAAACCATGGGGTCTCATCGCAAGAAGGAGCTGTCAGTTACACTCAACGGAAGAATGCCGAAGGAGAAATGGTCGACTTACGACACTCGAATGGAAACCGCGAAACCCGCCAGGAAATTCAAGACGGATATTTACCCGACACCACTGGGACTACCACACACAAACAGGCTACAGATCAGTATAGCAATGTCCGGCGTGATACCGATAACTCGGTCGACCCGAATGCTAGAGACATCCATTTCAGTACTGTAGACAAATCGAAAGACGACGACGACGCTCGTCCCGTCTCACAATTGGTAAGCGGTCAGCACAGCAATGTCCTATCAAAGCCCGATAAACCGGAGGATCAAAATAGTCCAGACATTGGCTACAGCTCTGTAAACCGGTCCCCAAATGCCAATAGCCCTGATGCTCTTCCTGTCTCAAACGTAATGACAAACCGAGGAGTCAATAAGCCAGAGAATCGAGATATTAGTAACACCAATGTTAAACAATCACCGAAAGAAGATTCCGTCCTTCCAATGTCAAACTTAATTGCCCAAAAATACTCTCCAAACGGGTGGAAAGACTCTGTTCCTAAAGCTTCTGGGAAAAAGCAACTTGGTAGTAGTGCTCGTCAAGATAACCGGAAGCCCACGGTCGGAGGAAATTTAGCAAAGAGGCCTTGGTTACCCGACAAGAGAACGTCTTCGGGGCAACAATGGCGGCCGCTGACAAGCGGCATTGGTACACGGCAAAGGCAGAAGTTTTTAGGAAGCGGACGCGGTCCTCCGAAACAGCGGGCTGCTTCTGGTGGCGTATGGAGGCATGGGCCTACCCTTTTTCGGAGTACTAACCGACCAGGATCATTCAACAGTCGTAGGAAGTCAAGTTCGTTTATGCTTCGCCCTTCGACGAGTCAATCCTCTTTCAGTATTCCTCGGGATTCGGTTTCCAACACCGACTTGCCAAAAACAGCTACTCCAGTGTCGGAACTTCATTCGTTGCTCAGGAAGAAACTAGCCGACGGTTACGAATGGAGGGTGCATAACTTGCATCTCTCCGGTCAGTCTCCGAAACTAGTTATAGGGAATGACCAGAATCCTGCGTACGTCTTTAAACTTTCTTGCCCTCTTGATCACGGGAGATGGTTGGCCAAATCTTATAGATCTGTACTTGCAACCGCCCTGGACGAGATACTCCTGGGAAGGGAGGACCCCTTTGGACACGGGCAGATCATTCCACTCGAAATGTTTGAAGAAAGAAAGGATGAAAATTTGGTACAAACTTTAGACAAGCTCTTTTCACAGTGTGTATGGACTGTTGGTGGAATAGACTTTCTTGCTGGTGTTTTCTTGGACTATGATGCTGACCTAGAGGAGCATCAGGATAATGACTGTTCTATTTTCGCCGAGCATAAAGAGGATACTGCTAAACAGTGGATTTTGGATATGATAACCGGTCAGGCGAGCAGATACTGCAACAGACATGTTTTCTTCAACTCCGCGAGCAAACGACAGGTCTTTTACGATTTCGATGATGCCGTTTCTGGATTTGATCTAGAAACATGTGCAGCCCGCGACTACCCTACCCTTTCCGACCCCTATTACCTGCAAGGCACAGGTATCAACAAGTCCCATCTATACTGCAGTGTATCAGATAGTGCTTTGCAAATCACCAGGAACTTCCCGTCCAGGACAGCAATTCGTCAAGCTCTTCAAGAGAAGTTAGGGAACGATGAGTGGTTCCAACTTTTCCTCCCATATCACTTCACTAAAGCCAAATGGATGGACAAATCGACCAGAACCGCTTGCGTTGATCAAAGCATGCGCTGCAAGATGCAGCGTAGCATCGGATCGTTCGAGGCGATTCATGATTCGTGTTTTTCCAACTTTGTGCAGAAATATTCCTCGGCTGCAGTTAGTGAATTCGCAGTGGCCTTCTTCGCAGATATCTTCGCTAACCGCTCTGCCAATCTGCAGACCGCGCTTTCTACTTCTAGAAGAGAACGATGCATAGAAAGAAATTTACCGTAGTTTCTCCAGTGCAACAGCCCGTCTTATGCGCTACTGCCGACGGGCACTCGTCACTTTGCTGGCCCTGCAGCAATAATAGATGCCCCGCGCAAGATCCAAAAGCACGACTTAAATCATCACATCTATAGCTACAGCAGTTGACACACATCTTTATCATTAGTCGGTCGCGCAATTTTCTGTTAACGCCTGTGGCCTTGGGTGTCGGAACGCTCAAATGACGTACGGGAGTACCTCGCAAGCAGGGGCCTATGGGTACACACGACCACTGCCGTGGCTTCATCATCGCAGATATATATGCTTTTCCAGTGCGTCAAAGAATTCGCATTCTACATCAGCACAATTATAGTCTCCTAGTTCCTCGTACGTTTGCTTCAATGTTTTTCTGAATGAAGCCAGAGTGCTAGGTGTTTCAAAAAGCACCTTTTCGCTGAGCATCTGAAGGAATAATCCACGGTGTCCATCCTTTTCGCTACAGAGGCTTCGAAGGAAGCAAATATATGCTGCCTTCAGTACCGGCGCTTCGGTCCCATTGAAAGCGAGATTTCGAAGCAACCTGTGAGATTCCGACCAGTCGCCAGTGGCATGTCCCAGTTGTGTAGCGAATTGAATCAGACACTGTGAAACACCAAGACTACCTAGTGGCTCGTTTGCTAAAGCGGACTTGTCCAGGTTAGACAACATGAGACGGGTGGCCTCTAGGTGCCCTATGCGGGAAACCTTTAAGCTGTCGCTTGGGACTTCCCGAGCGGTGAGGCTGATGTCGTTAGCGTGCTCATTCACTGGTCTCTTCCCTGAGTCATGTAATGTGTTAATAGTCTGAGACATCCATTTTTTCGTGCTTCTTAAGTTGTTTTCGCACAACCAAGGGTATCGCTCTCCCTCGCTGTAGCTCAGAAGCTGCATTGCTGACTGTTCCTCAGGGGCTATACCGAAGCGGCCATCACCAGTGCTAATAGTCTCGTTCGATGCAATAATGATTCTGCGAACGAGCCGAGATGGCAAGGGTGTACTAGAGCGGATATAGTCACCAAGCACACGAAATACATCATCCAATGTGCCGCTTATGGAAAGTTCATTCACCAAAGTTTGCTCCACACCAGGAAAAAGGTTTCCCCTTTGCTGACGGTATATCCACATTGCTTCCTGTAGCTTTTCTTCCTTCAGAAGATATTGTACGGTTGTACTTGCCACAAAAATGTGATGCTGGAAACCACCATCTGGGACAGTGCTCCTCGTTGTTAGAGGAGAATCTTCCTCAACGGCCATCATCCCATTCTGGTCTTTGGATTTGCTCGCGTACCACTTCAGACCCTGGAGTACCGCTGCAGGACTCGAGTTACAATATAATTGCCATGCGAAGGGCACTTTCTGTGGCTTGGCAAATTGCTCCAGTAAGAGGGTAACTATTGCCTGAGGAAGTTTAACAGATTGATTGCAAAACTCCGCAACTTGGCCCTGTTCCCATAGCTGCAACAGTGAACGAGTTGCACCGGAGAATAAGGGAGCCTCGCTATCCTTCGTCCTGAGTGTGGTGCGTATCTGGTCGTGTAAGAGGTTCTTTTGAGAACTTAAGAGACTTGCTCTTTCCTTCGCCTCTTCGTCTGTAGAGCGCATCAACTTCCCTGCATCTAAACTACACGATGAAGCAAAAACTTTCATCAAGAAGCCTGAGCCATTCGTTTTGGGTGCAAAAGAGCAGACTAAACAAGCTGGTAGGTCGTGGATACAATGCTGGAGCAACAGAAAAGCAGTGGCGAACATTCCGTAAGAACTCAAAGCACGCAGACACCATGACAAGAGCTTATCATCCCACAAATCAAAAACAGATATGCAATGTTCATGTCTGCTCATCGCTGGGTACTGCTTGGTCATGTAGCCAGCGTAGTTGGTGAGGAGTGCTTCTTGGAACGCAGCAATAATAGTTAGCACTGTTTGCATATAGTCTCGACCAAATTTTTTATCCGCAAGGCCACTAGATGAAAAAATGTCAGGTAGCATTGCAGCAATATCAGAAGGGAGGATAACATCTCCCGTCGTTGCCTCCTCGACGCA
The DNA here is from genome assembly GCA_001687465.1 of Halocafeteria seosinensis. Lineage (NCBI taxonomy): Eukaryota > Bigyra > Bicosoecida > Halocafeteria > Halocafeteria seosinensis. The sequence goes on along the minus strand of LVLI01002290.1, from coordinate 6,516 downwards.
TGTAGGTGAGGGACACACAAGACATCGAATCAGAGAGGTAACTGCTTTCTTCTCCTGCGTAGCTTTACGATCCGTTCTTTGGAACCATAGCCTACCCTCTTTGCCGCAAGTAAACGCTTCCACTATCCTTCCGAGAAGTTGTCGCCGCAACTTGTTCCATTGGTGCCGAACGTGTGCAGTAAGACCCCCACCCCGTTGAGTGTCCCGGATAGCTTCTTCTATGGTTCCCAAAGCTAGAATTAGTCCAGAATGCCGATCATTCGGTTGCCGGACAAATAATCCCTCTATAATTTCGTCACAAAATCGATGCATCTTCTCTAAGTCTTGTACTGTCACTTGCTGGGTGCCCCGAAGCTGTCGGAGCGATTCCTGCAATTTCTGGATGCTTTTATCCCTGTCAAACTTCGTCCCCTTCGGTCCCCCGATTGCTGTCGACATAAATGCAGTAGTCTTTTTCTGCATGTTAATGTGTCCTAATAAGGCTCTACATGTCATAAATATGGGGTAAAAAGGCTGGGAGAGTCCCAATGCCCGCTGAGCGATTCCAGACTGCTGATACGCATATCGCTTCATATTTTTTTTAACCAGACAAGAGGAAGAGTGACTGCATCCAGCGGAAATGATGGCCAATTCTTACTGATTTCTGGAAACAGGATATCACGGATACGAATCGTTACGTAGCATACGAGTTATCAAAGCAATGTACCAACAGTACCGAACTTCGAGAGTTTGTGAAGTTCTTCGGTTCGGTTCAGCAATGCGACGGGCCGACGGCGCTTGAAAAGTTTATGTACCGGAATCTTCCCCCAAACTAATATCAGCGTTATTTGTACCGATCTGATAACCCACACAGTGCAGACTTCCAGGCTTCCACTGAGTGGTGACAGAAGTGAAGCAAAGTCAGTCAGTGGTCAGCGAAATAACTCGAAGTCGGGAGTATTTCCTTATAGCCACATGAATATACAATAATAATAATAATATAGTCGGTCTTGCCTCACCGCCTACTGTAATCCTTCGCTGAATAGCACAGACATTTTTTCCACCTCTTAAGTAAGGCTCTTTCTCGATGACCCTTCCATTGTGCTATGGTTGTTGCTGGTAAGCGGCAACTTCAACTTGGAACGTAAAAAAAGCAAAGTTCTACCATACAGTGGTCCATACACTGTACATACAGGGACTGTTTTTGTTGATAGATTTGAGGTTGTCTAACGAATGTGTTTGTTAAAGTACTAGTACGGGAGCTTTGGGATCGAACTTCAGCAAACAGCAGTAATGACATGGAATCCCCGAAGATGATACCTCCGCGATGGAAGAAACGAAGTCATCGCTCAAGCACCGTTCATTGGATGGTTCTGCTCTCAACGATGATGGCAAGCGTGAGTAGCAGGCTCCGAAATGGGAATTCCGGAAGGGCATTGAACGTCTGAGAGCAATTGTGGTCGTAATGGTGGTTCTGGTTTTCTGGAGGCTTTATAGGGGTTGATATATGCTTTGTCCTCAGTGGATATTTAGTGACTGCCCTTCTTATGAAGGAGGTGGATACATATGGGACAATCAGTATTCTCGAATTCTTTGCTGGGCGAATTAAGCGATTACTCCCGGCTTCAGCGCTCGTTTTGCTGACGGAAATTTTCTGGCAAGGTACCTTATTCCGTCAATATCCAATCCTGCGCTTTTAGAGGATGGAATGAGTGTCGCGACATACCAAACGAACTTTCGCTTTGCAGAAATACTAGGAGACTACTTCCACGTTGATGATGCTTTGCCTCCCCTGCTTCACCACTGGTCACTGGCGATGGAAGCGCAGTCTAGGAAGTGTGGCGATAGTTTCCGCCACATTTTCTTCTGGTTTAGCCAAAACTAGTTTCGGACCTTCCAGTGGATCGTTCATCATTCTTATTCTATATATCTTTGGTACTGGCCTTTATTGAGCTTTGCTCCAATGCCACTTCCGAACCTTTCTGAATTAGAAGGCAGAATTGTAGCAATCCTGTTGACGATTGGAATGTCTTCATGAACGTTGTGGAAATACCACTGCGTCGCAGTCGAATTTTTGGGAAGAGCACACGGATAACCATATTCGCTGGTCTCGTGATAACGCTGATCAGCGTAAGAGCAGTATCCATAATGTTTCAGATACAGGAAACTATCGCAACCGGCAAAGGAGTTAATCGTTCTTTCAGCATCCGGGGCTACTCAAGTTTAGCGGAATGGAACAAAATTACCCAGAAAGCTGAGATGCAGAAACACTTGCCTAACAATACGATGCCATCCCTGAAGGGAGCCCTGTGATACTCCCAGACACTACACAGGTAGAGTAGCCTAGTTGTTGGCGGAACGCAGTCAAAGGAAGACGTACTTGGCTTGGCGCGGAGAAATCTGGTTCGAGTCTCATTGTTCTTTTTGGTGACTCGCATACAATACAATGGTATGCTGCTTTAGACGGCATCGCAAAACGGCATATCTACAGCCGAACGGTACTTTACAAAGCTTCCTTCGCGAAGTATATTTCTTCGGCATTGGATGGTTTTCTTAGCAAGATAGGACTATAGAATTCCTCCTCCACTCCCCGACTGGAAAGGGTGCCCCGTGGTTTGTATTCAGCCTTGTCACGGTGATTCCACCCGGTGTGTTCAGCGTTGCCGTCCATCCTCGGAGTCGGTTTACGTCTGTACGCCGTGAGATTGCGTTGCCCTTCATCCAGGAAGCTGCTATTGATTTCTTCGCCGGTCTCTTTTTCTCCTATTGGATTATACTCCCTGGAGGTGTGCCAACCCCATTTTGACACGTCCCTGCTCAAAGCTGTTGACTAGACAGAGAGAAACACAAGTCATCTCTCTACAGATTCCACTAGCTTCAGACCGTGTATCTCGTTTTGGTGAGGCAAACGAAGCGTACGAACATGTTCAATAGAAGAAGGAATTCCATCCTATTTTGTCAACATACCACTACTTACGGTCCGTAAGTAGTTACGGAGGGGTGTCCATCATGTCCGCGCACGGGTCTACTGGATTTAGTAGTAATGAATCACTATTCGTAAATGTGTATTATTTTGGCTCCTGCCGGACTTGTAAGCATTCACAAAATCTGTGGGACAATGATTGTTGCAGTTTTGAAGTAGCACGTGTAGTGTGTATCATTGTGGCCTACCGGCGAAGAAGAGCTAGTTGTGGGATCTTCACGCCGTGGAAGATCTCCCTAGGACACCCCTACATGGCTCACGAAGCACAATCAGACTCTTAACCATGATCTACGCTAGTTCATGAGGAACACATTGCAGGGGAACCGGACAGTTTCGAAGCAGGAATTCCCCACGCGTAAGCATTGGAATATTTTTGGGGATCATCTACTCCAGTTTTGCTTTGCGTGGAATCTATCACGGGCGACGGATGAGAGTCATTGAGGTTTTTATTCGACAGTGCCTGAATATAATCCAGTCACTGGTTACTACTTACTTTATGTGCGTCTTTAGTTAGTTATCGTGGGACATGCTAAATTCTGCTCTCGGATATAGTTCTCCATTCTTACCGGAACGCATTTCGTCAAGGTTCTAAAGCACAATGATCCCGATTTTTTCCTACTAGCATGACCAAACATCAAGCGAGTCTTTTCGATGGGTATGTGCGCTTCATGGAGCCGTTGATTCCAGGCGCTTTCGGAATTTTTAATTGTACCATCATTGACATATTTTGGGTCTAGCAGGATGTGGTAAAAGATCAAAGCTGCTGCATCCGTTCGAAATATTACGTATTTATCATTTATACCGCCTTGTATGTTACAATCCAGCGTTACAACTGATCCCGTGAAGTGTGAGTAGGCTGGGTGTTCTTCGAAAAATACGTTATCCGTCCTTGTTCTGACATACATGGAATAGTTTCCGTGTTTTTTCACTGTATCGAAACCACGCATTAAGTTGTGATACATCATAAGGTTTCTGGTGCGTTTCTGTCGCGGATTTTGGTTACCGTGGTGGGTGGGCAACCTTTCTAGGTGGAACTGGTACTTCTCTTGAAGTTCATGTACAGTGGGAGCATCTTCCACTCCATAGTAAGCTAGTCTAGCGCCTGCCAACTCTACCCTTCTCTTCAAGTAGGATCTCCTGCTTATATTGTCGACATCGAATTGAGAACCTGGCTTCAGTCCCATCTGCTTATCCCACCCCTTCAGTACGTGCTTCTGGTTTTGTTTCTGTAGCACGGCAAATACGTCCACAAGGATCCCAGCTCTCGTCTGAGGACGGAGAACGTTGATAGCCAAGGAGTCGATCGTCTCTTTGATTAACCGATGTACTAGCCCACTTATGATAACTGCCATAGTGACAGGTTGTACGGTTGTCTGATTTCCCTTTGCTATACCAGCATGTCTCAGCGTGATGTTTTGTTTTCCCACCACCCCTCGGGCGAGCTCAACCCCACTACCAGAATTAGCTTCGTCCATATTTTTCACAGTATTTAACTTTTGTTCGGTTGGTATGCGGCTCGTGCTTCTGTTGTTTGGGTCACCGGGGTCGCCTCGAAGGAGTTGTGACACACTTTCCGCGTTGTGTTGACTTCTTCTCAACAATCGTGATACGAGACGATCGTCGTCGTCGTCTTTTGATTGATCGGCAGTGTCGAAACGGATGTCTTCAGCATTCTGTTCGACTGGGTTAGCGGCTTCATGTCGGGCATCGCTATGCTGATGTGTAGTTGCGGTGGCTTGAATTGCCTGAAGGTTTTTGTCGTGTCCATTCGAGAGTCGTAAGTCGAGCCTTTCTGCTTCAACACTCTTCTGTTGAGCGTAGCCGACAGCTCCTTCTTGCGATGGGGCCCCAAGGTTTGTATTCTCTGTTTGTACCTGTTTCCCATGCGCAAGCAAATTCGACCGTAAGTTGTTACTCAGACTTTGAGATGCGTTCCCGCCTAGATGGAGGTATGCTCCATTTGGCAAAATTAACGGCTTTACAGTAGGATATACTGGTTTGGTTTCGACCCAATGAAAAAATACCACGATATCAATTACTACCAAGGCACATATAATCAGTGCTTTGAAGGTAGGTGTACACATACTGAAGAGGCTCCTCCAACAGTCTAGCCCAGATACCGTCCATTAGAAGGAGAAACGAGAAACCATTACATTATGCATACAATGCGAAGGCATGAATAAAATGTAATGAATGATAAGTATAATCAAAACGGAAGGAAACTTCGTTATTCAGTCGTTGAGGCCATAAGTGCTTTGTGAAGTTTAAGGTGTGGCCGGTGGGGCACAGAAATAGCCCATTTAAGGTAGCTGTATGTTTTGAGCTGGAAGAATTCACTCAATGGATAGGATCGTCTTTATTCGGTCGGTATACGGTGCGTATTAGTTGGAGGTGACTCCTCTAAACGTCGGCAGTTACCGAGTCTCCGAATACAGTAGAATATTCCGTTTCCTTACTGCCCAACCTCCGAACCTGGCTGGACAAGTTTATTTAGCAGGTTTTGGCTGTGATACCCCTTGTAGCATCATAAATAACAGGAAAATTTGCACAGTTAGGGGCATAGCACCCACTCTTTACAGCAGACTGCAGTGCAGCAGCGGGTTGCAACGACAAATATGGGACAGCTCACGTAGTACTACTTACATACCGGTAGTGCTTGCATTGTCATACCTATGTTCCCTTCAGATTGCAGGTTTAAAAGGCAGTGAACCAAATGCAAAAGAATAGTGTTAGCAGTGCATGTTGGACAGAGTAAATAAACTGTATCAGCTACGTATGTTTGTGACGTTAGTCAATGGAAGGGGAACCTACAGACTAAGGCTACAGTACAAGTTGTGCCGGTACACTATCAGGTGGTTACTCCATGAAGTAGCAATGGAAGTCGCCTCTCCCCCATTAATGCTTCCCAAGGTGCAAACACATGTTTATGTCAGCAGTTGAGCTCATACACAAGTAAGTTTTCTGTGGGTCAAACATGAAACGTGGAATTTCCACATGTAATGGTCCATTCCCGATACTACCCGCATTGAGCAGGAGAGCACGATTTGCACACCACAATGTATTATACTCATCGCGGAAGCAGCTAAATCGAAAATTGATTTCACAATTGGACAATGCTGTATGGTATTCCATTTGCTGTTCCACGCCCCCCTGTTGACGTTCCATTCAGTCCAGGTATGCGCTCACAATCTTACGCGGTGGACGCTAACTGTGCTGCTGAGCTACTGGAAACACAGCTTGCTGATCCAGTGAGAATCTGTGAGATGGGCATTGGTCTGCCGTTTATGTAATTTTATAACCGTCACAGCCAGGAAACCTTCCTTGTGGTTTCCTGTTCTGTCCAATGAATGGAGTGAGATCACTCCATAACCTAGTGGAATTACATCGGTAAGCCCATAGATTAAGAAACAGCAGTGGTCTGTCGCGAGCCAGACATGCTGAAAGCATGTTTTGAATCCCCAGCAAAAATGACGATGCTATCGGTCCTACCTTGTGTAATTTAAATGCATTGGAGCCTTTGACCCTATTGTTCTTCTTTCCATATATCCCATTAT
>LVLI01002285.1:0-15712 GCA_001687465.1 Halocafeteria seosinensis | reverse complement strand
GCCCCGTACCATGGCGCGGCGCACCGCCCCTTCTGGGCAAAAACCGTGTCTATGAGCTTTTCAATGCCATTATTTACCGTGCTTTTGTTACATATTGGGGAGATAATAAAGGAATACTACAGGTGAAAGCGAGAACGGGGGAATATACAGTGTGGAAAGGGGTATACAATGATCCGAGCCGCCATGCGACCCTTGGGGAGGACCGGGAACTGCTCTATACAGCATGTTTTACAGCTTTCTACCCCTTCTACAGTGTGCAAGAGGCTTTCCCCTAGGAGTTTATCTCTTGCCGCAGTTAATCCCCCGGCGGTAGCGCACCATCCACTGCCAAAACAGGAGAAAACAGAGCTAACGCCTTCGGGTGACCCCTTCCAAACCCCACTTCCAGAGCGATTTGCCGTCATTCAGTTGCATAATACCCAATACAAGGTGACCACAGTACGTAAAATCCCAAGAAAAACTGCATTGACTACTACCGTCGTTTTTCTGAAAATTATGATTTTTTCGCTTCTCTTCAGGATGACGTGATCTTCGCTGATAACCTGCCCGAAGCAAGAGTAGGTCATGATTACATCATGGACAAGGTTTTACTGGTGGGATCCCGTGATTGCACCGTCGTCGGACGGCCGACGGTCCCCAACGCTACGGTCACCGCCACCTGCGAAGAGCATACACATACGGCCACGAAACTTGTGTTTCGGAAGCAACGGAGGAAGCATTTCCAAAAGACCCACGGACACAGAAGTAAGATTACGATCTTACGAGTGAAGAGTGTAGACTATGAACTACCGTCTCAAGAAGAAAGCGCACAAGGAGAAACGGAGCAAAGGTAGAGAAACCCAATTTGTTGGGGTTCTTCATGAGGCCTGAGCCAACATTTCATCAGGAACTCTATTCTGTTGGTGTAAACGAATTGTTTCCCTTGCTTGTTTAGGTTACATGCACATAGGCTACGTGCAAAAAGTGAAATTAAGTGACTATATTGTTTTGCTGCGGCGACGAAGGGATCTCTCATTGCATCTGTCGAACAAACTTTGCTCCATCTGTGGGATGAAGTAGGTACTGGTCCACTGATGAAGCAAATGAATACACATAGTAGAGTCCATGATTCATTACTTTATCACCTAGTGATAGTATTTCTATGAGCACTAACCTATCTTGTTTGGTTATGCTTTCTAGTACATATCGTGCCTGATGGAAACAGTACGCTATCACTGCAAAGCATGACACAGGTGTACGAGTCAAACGAAGCTTCCTATGCGACAGACGTGTAGGAATCCACAAACAGAGGCTTTTTGTTCTCTCCTCCAATCAGCGGTCAGTGTGGTTCACGTCCGACCGGATAAATAAGATGAGCCGTCCTTCCTCCTCAGGTAGGTTCACTTGGTAAAGTCAAACTCTGCGACTACCCCGTCGCTATTCACCTTTGATATTTGTCTACGCAATATAGATTTTACCGAAGATTGAGAGGGCATACTCGATCCGGTAAATGTAATGTTTTCTGCTGGAACGTCCTCGTCAGTATCTTCATCCTCCTCATCGGAGTCTTTTGATGTGGTTGAAGAGTTTGAAGAGGAAGAATGGAACGCTGAGCGATCCTGATGTCCAACCTGTGACGAACTCGCTCCCGAGCCACTAGTTGCCGCGTGAGTCCTATGATCATGTTGATCGCCTTCGTTGTCTCCACCGTGGACCAGTTCCCCCTGTTCTTTGCGTCGTTGCTGTTCAAGAGCGTGCCTTCGGTTAGCTAGGAATTTTCGGACACGAGTATCACGTGGGTCAAAGCGAGGTTCTTTATCTTGCGCAGTCCATTCGTATATGGCAGGTGGGTCTGGTAGCGTTGGAAGAAACCACTTGATTCCAAAATCGCAGCCCATGTAGGATTTCAAACCTTCCATCACGGGTATATCCTTCTCAATCCATCCTTTCATTGCTTCTACACCACTTGTATCCGTAGTGAGTCCTTCAAATTGATCATACGCCATAGAAGCCACAAAGATGGCGAAGAACAGTGCCAGTATTGATGAGATACATATCATGACGATATCCGCCGTGCTATAGTAGCGAAAACAAGGTCCGATTCTCCAGCACCACCAGATGCGTATCAGAGTCAGAAAGACCGACAAGGAGCACCCAATAAACACGTAGAGAATAAATAGGACAAAAAACTTGTAATTGTTTTGTCCGACGGTATTATTCACCCAGGGACAATTATGATCCATTCGTATAACGCATCGTTGGGCGACAGAGCAATGATGAGCTCGTGGCGGTTTGATGGCCCGGCAGCGTTCACAATAGCGCATGGTGAGTTCCTGGTAGACGAGCTTCATGGCGTCATTCCGTACCCTTTCGACGAGCTTTCGACGCACATTGGGGTCTGGTTTTATCTCATGTTTGGCGGCTGTATTCATTTTTACCGTTCCCGGGTTGGTGAGCATGGCTCGGAAATGCGCGATGGTGATTAAAATCACGAAACTTTGAAAAATTCCAGTCAGCCCCGCGATAAAGAGCTGAAACACCAGGCGATTCGCCTGGTACATTAGGGGTATCGAAATCTTTGTAATGGTAATATACGAGGCAAACCAAACCACGGCTTCCCCAAAGAGGAAGCAGAAAATGCCACAAATGTCCCAATAGATCAGCCAAAACTCATGCACATTGTCCGAGGGACTCTCGTCCACGACCCCTCCAAATGAATCCGGCTCCTCCGGGTGCTCAGACACGCCATGGGAGGCATGTAAAGCGTGTTTGGAAGACTCCTCCTCCTCCTGCTCCACGGTGGAAGAAGACGAGGCAGTTGTCTTTGGAGCGCTCATTCTCGTTCGCTACTCCATCCACGCCGCTCTAATTCGGTACGAATACGAAATGTTCAGTGAACAATCTAACGGGAACATCACGGGACATGACATATCATTATAAAACAGTGTAAATGGCCTCCGGGATCGAGGCGGTCTCAAAGCGACAATCAAAACGGAGACTTAACTGCGTACACAGCAAACAATAGTTTCACTCCTGTTTCCGGGCGAATCTAGGCAAATATGGACCGGGTACCAGGATTGAATGCTCTATGTTCTGGTCGAATGAAGGTTGGAAATGACAGTACGCGTGGTAATGCATGCGCATCAGGAAGTTGCGAGTGGAGAAAAGAGATGAAAAAGTGACTTTTCTGGTCTTGCCGACTGATTGTGCGCCGTTTATTTGACACAGTTGCGCCTTTCCCAGAGGCACAAGTTACCCCTCAGAAGATGCGCCGAGTAGTTCTCTATGGGATCCTGCTGCTTTGCCTGACGAACGTGTGCTGTGGGACGAATGCGAAGCTAGGACTTCGCCGGGCGCGAGGACGACGGCTGTGCGGCCTGGGCCAGTACGCCCTGCGGACCAGGACGAGCGGAATACTGGAGAATGATGACGACGAAGTATTCGTCTGCAATTCGTGCCCAAGAGGGAAATTCAAATCCGAGGATTTGACGGAGGAAGATGTCTGTGTGAATTGCCTCCAGGGAACATACAGTGATGAAGAGGGGAGCTCGTCATGCAAGAGGTGTCCAAGTGAGCTAGTTCCGTTATTTGTTCACGTCCAAACGCAGTAATTACGTATTATAATTGCAGCTGGGAAATCCACAGGGGGAGCACTAGGAGCTACGGGAAGCGGTCAGTGCAACAGCGAATGTAAACCTGGGGAATCTATGAGCACGTGCGGAATGGGAGGACTTCCTCAAGCTTCTTGCATGCAATGCCCTGCAGGTATGTTTCTTCAAGTGTATAAATGAGCAAGAAAGAGATGTCATTTTTTTCTCTTTTAATTCCCGCTGATATTCGTTTCCAATGCCATGCAGGTAAATTTCAAGATGAGTCGGGCTCTTCAGGAGGGTGCAAGGGGTGCCCTTTAGGAATGAGCTCTTCTGGGAAAACGGGAGCAACTTCGGCATCAGAAGGGTGCATGGGGGGTAGCTTCAGTCTACACGATGCCGCCACAACGCTATTGCCAGCTACAGCAGCGCCGTGTTGTTGCTTCTTCATAGCACTGCTGTTTTGGCGTCGACGCAAAAAGAAAAAGAAGGAGGAAGAAGAATTGGAAGATGAAGAAGACGAAGGTGTTCAAAGACGACGTAGCCGTCGACAGAGTGCGTTTGGTAATCATGTTGTAAATCCATTAGCGGGTGGTGAAGCTGCCCAAATAGAGATGCACTCCACTAGGGAGAGAAATAACATCGGCGGGGCAGATACGGGCGAAGCTCGAGCAAAGAGAGATCCATACGGAGACAAGAAAGGCTTCCAACCTATGTCGAGTCGCATCCTTGCTCAAGACACGGCAGCAGAAGGAAAGGAAACTGCCGGTTCCGATGGTGACGTTGGGAGTGATGAAACACAGGGTGCTTGAACATTGCTACGATTTGGTTCCAACCGTAAACGTTACTGCCTGTTCCGTAGCGATCTAAAACAGCTCATTGGTATGGGGCCGATCACGCACCTTGTTGCGTCCATTTTTAGTATTCAGAAAGGAAGGCATGATCTTTCCTGTGGATTCGGCTTCCCTTCCCTGCTGAATGGCTTTTCTAATGTACTCCTTTGCAGCCGCAATGCGAGCATTAGAAGCATCCGCCGAGTTGACTCTTCTTCCATCTTTGGTAGCTACTCTGGTGGACTGAATTGCCACCGGATTGGGAAGATAGCGCATATTCAGTAGGGACTTTGCCGCAGAGCTATTATCAGGCTCATCCAGACGAGTAGGGCTAGAGGGGCGTACGTCCGTTCGCCGAACGATGCCAACACGTTTTGGTATAGATGCTGTTGGTCGAGCGGTACTCTCGCGTCTCGTTTTGTTTATCGTTTCGATGGAATCCTCTTGGTCTATGGGTTCCGGAGATATACCTCCGGGCTCACTCGTTACAGCTGGTTGATCAGGCTTTCCATTTTCCACGGTCCCTCCTTGACTGTCACCTGTGGACGTTGACTCTGTATATGGAGTAGTAGAAGAGGATGTGTCAACGGTCAATGCGCTGGCAACGTTACTTTCAACACTTGTACCTATAGTTGGAGAGTCTCCAGTAGCCAGTTGCTTCCTTCCGGCCTGTCCAGGTTTCCCAGTTTTGGCATTGGTACGTTTCTTTTGCAACGCAACGGTGGACGATTTATGGGTGTCGTTCTCTTCAGTTTCGGTTCGAACTGCCCCCTCGTACTCCTCAATCGTGTTCACTGAGACAATTTCTATCTCTTCGGATGTGGTCGTCATACCCTCTTTGTGGTTTCCATTGTGTCCGCTCGGCGTCTCGTTCCTGGGGCGATGGAACCGAGTGCCTTGATCTCCTGTATCTGAAACGGAATTGTGTTCCGCGTTGGGGGACGCGTAGACCTCGTCAGCCTGTGGTGTTTCCTTTAGCTGCCCCACATCGACAAGGAGCCTTTCGAGGATCTGCTGGAAGGACATCAAAACGGTACTGAATCCGCATCCGTGTCATAATAGGGCCGTACCCACCTTTACTCCTTCCTCTGGCTCTATGGTGCTATTAGTCAAGTTTTTCAGCTTTTGAAGCAGCTCGTGTTTCTTGTGCAACTTACTCTCTGCCTCTGCGTGATGGCTTTACGTTTGCGGAACGACCATGACATCTTCCATGGATGAGCCTACTTACCAGTTTTATCGGCGCTAGCAGCGTTTCTTTCTACCATCATGGCACGATAGAGTTCAGCAAGTCTCAAGATGTTCGCATCCATGCCACACTTGCGGGCACACTGCAGCCGTGAGTGATGACGGGATCTCCGTGTTAGTATTTGTGATGCACTACAGGCTACAGAACACTGCAACGCGTACCATAATCCCGTATCCCTGGATTGAGGAGGCGTTTTTGTCGCATCGTTCTGCTAGAAACGAGCTCTTGAGGATTGCTCCTTCACCCCTTTCTTCACTCTCTTGAATACTAAGCATGTTAAGCAGACCGGCTGTCTCGTAAAGATGTGGAATTTCCTGAAAAACGCAAGAGTGATTCATTGATTTTTCCCGCTGTAGATGCACTTGCCTCTGTAAATACTGACCATCGCTTCATGAAAATGCGTAGCAAACAGGGTTGAACATCCAATGTGGACTAGCTTTTCGCAGACGGCAAAGCTGATCCCTAGTCCATCGCGCGTTGCCGTCCTGCGTCGGTCAGATACCCCACGTGAATATTCAGGACAGAAGTAATTGAGATTAAACCTTACGCTTTTCCTAACTCATCGATGCATACGAGCGAATTACTTGTTACGTTTTCCAGACAGTAAGCGATCTCTTTCATTTCCATGAAAAAGGAAGAAGCATTTGCTTCTATGTCATCGTTTGCTTCCATCTGCAAGAGCAATTACGATGACCGTAATTTGAGACATTTTCGATCTCGAGTAACTTCGTGCTTACTCTAGTGAAGACTTTATCTACAATTCGGATTGATGCTGAGACAGCTGGCACATACGCGCCGAGATGGGCCAAAATAACAGAAACAGCAAATGTCTTCAGCAAGGTAGTTTTGCCTGTGCCAAGAAGAGCGTAGCTTTCAAATGATGCGCACCAGCATACGAGCATGCGACGGAGTCTTACCGCTACTGTTTGCCCCCGTTACCAGGAAAAGCGTCTGGTCAGTGAAGTCAACGTCGTTTGCCACGAGAGTATTTTTGGGGAGTTGCCGGTAGAGCATCGGATCTGCAGGAAGTTATAAACCAAGTGTGCCAGTTATGGGTAATATGTGGCCACCGACACGTACGCCACATTTCTTTGATTGTTGTTGGTCGCTCGGAGCTGTATTCCGGTTTGCACCAAGAGAACTGAGAGTTACCCAGTAGAGCTGTGGAGGCAAAGCACTGGAGCATGTCGACAATGGCGATTCCATCTACGACCTGCAGTATGGACATCATCCTTGGTTGCCCGAAGCACGCTATAGAATTCCAGCATACCTGATGCAAGTGTCCACGATATTCGAACAATCGGTCTAACAGCTGTAAAACTGCTTCAGTCGATAGGGAATATATCTCCTGTGTAGCGCTCTGGAACAATGCAAGGAGTTGTATGGGAGCACAAACAAGGTGTACATGTACGCCCGCTTACGCTAATTCTGGTATTGATGGCTTCCAATTCCGGTGTGGTAAAGAAGTAAGCGCCGTTGGAGCCTCGACATATTTGATCGATCTGGTTGCCATAGCCGCAGCGATTGTACAATGGGCGAATGTCGACTTCGGTTTACTCTGGGATTGACTTACATCTTCGGGTAAAACTGCAGTCTCTTTAGGTAGACTGAGATGGTATCCTCTTGAAACACTCCATTTCAAGCGCATGTCTTGCTTTCCCCCTGTACTTTGGAACACTGGAATCAAGCGTTGCAAGTGGCGATATTTTCACTTGGATAGCGCTTACATTGGTCACGAAAAGTTTGCGCGAGCTCTTCAGCGTCCGAAACCAGTTGCAGAAGCGTCATCCGAAGCTGTGCTCGAGACGACAGCACTTGCGAAGGTACTGAGCAACGGTGCCATTAGGCCGCTTACCATTTCTAGGGCACCGTCACCATTGGTTCGCACAGCGAAGCACTCTGCCATCCGTGAATCGAATGTTCCTCGTTTCCTGCATCACCAACTTAATGTGGCTCAAGACCTCTTGGCACAACGGACTTCGACAACCGTACCAAGTTGATTCCTCTTCGAAATATTCATTGATAATAGACTTCATGTCTTTTAGGAGGTCACCCTGTGAGGGAGGCACACATGCATTTCATATGCTGCGCCTGGAACAGCGGTGCAGAGGGTTTGGTTGCATTACTTGGATTCCTCTATTCCCAATCTCATAGAGCAATGTGCTCTGTTGCATCTGCTCCAGAGCTTGTTTCATTTCCAAAGCCTGCGCAGGAATGAAAGTGAAGATCATTTGCGAAGGATTTCGAGATGAGGTTCCTTGGTTACCTTCTCCAAAACGTGCTTCAATTGTAAGGCGACTGAGATATTGAACCGCACTGCAGTCGGCATGTGGTGAGGTTATGGGAACGAATCTGGCTGCACCGACAGCCAACCTTTTCTTACAGTTTCTCAGGGAGGAAGCTTTAGAGCGAGAACAAACACCGTTTAACACCATGTCAAGTCGCGGAAGGCTTTTTAGGAGTGTTTTTATATGGTTAAGCGAGTCACTGGAATCCAAGAGCAACTCTACGGCCTGTACGCATATTAATTAATATGATATGCCCTGCAGAACGGAAGCGCATAGGTATCCAATGACGTACATCTGCTCGTGCTTTCAATGTGGCTAAGTCAGCACAGGGCGAGATTATTTGAGCACGCAAGAGTCTCGTGCCGGCGTCAGTGTACGTTTTGCTGAGCGAGGATACTAGAGAATTCACACTGACGTTATCGTTGGTCGTTTCTAGTAAACAGAGCTGCTGTATAGTGTCAAAGTCCAACGACACTCCGTCTTCAGAGCTCTGATGGGTCAGGCGCACTGAATGTGGCCGAATGCTCACAGCTTGTTTGGCCTGCATTTCGAGGTTAGTTAATGCCTAGTGGGACTTGTTATGGAAGTCGATACGTACCTCGACATAACTGGCTAAAGCGCTAGCTGCGGCTGAGCAGAGGTACCTCTGCCTTATATCGTTCGGCTGCATCCCAACAGCTATCAACATAGTGGAAAACCACAACACAGGGATGCTTAAAACTTACCAAGGGATTTGCTGAGAGCTCTTCTAGAACAGACACACCTCTAGTGTCATTGAAATCTGCCGAAGAAAGCCCATCGCTAAAGTTCCGCCATGGAGCAACAATTTGAAACTGGCAGAAACCTACATGAACGATTGATGGGAGTCGCTTCAGCCAGAAGTTTCTCCTGGCATAACTTTTCGATCTTATGCACTGCTATGCGCGACGATTGACTGCTTGGGTATAGAATAAGCTTTGGTTGAATGGTCTGAAGGAACGCAAGAATCTGCGTGTAGGAGGCTGAACACCGAATTTCCGTGAGAGTGATCGTATGGAGAGCACAGAGGTCCATCAATGCAACTCCGAATTCTCGGGAATTATTCTCAATACTGCATTGCAAAGGATACGAATATACAATGGGAAAACAGTGCCCAATAACCCATTATAATGCAAGAAACGAAAAGAAGAATTCTTCTTTCCTCAAGAACAATTCGTGAATTCCCTTCGATTATTTACACGTACACTGCTGCTATCAAGAACGATGATAGCAAGGGAGATGCTTCAGATGATGCATTCGACCCTGACTGCTTTCGTTTTGTGCCACGTTTGGCATTCTGGGACGAGGCAGAGGAGGATAAACGAGAAGAATTCTTCTTTTTCGTGGAGTCCAGTATGAATTCATTTTGAGCTTTTTCTACGATATCAGTCCCTCTGCTGCTATTCTTACTGCTCCGGCTATTATTTTGTGTTGCTCTAGAGTACATATTGTACGAATTGTCTGAAATGCCATGAGTGTAGGAGCGAGTTCCTGCCCAACAAACTGCTCCGTGCAGTGCAAACTGCACTGGACATTCAATCTTCTGGGAAGAATTCTTGATCATTCAAAGTACTAAAGACACTGTGTATGAAGGGAGGAAGATCTTAAAAAATAGTTTTTCTTATAATTTTTAGTAAACTAAAACAAGGTATTAAGTACTGAAGCCATGGTGGAATTTTTACCACCGTCCGCTTCGAAAGACTAGCCTACAGATGGGTAGTTCCTCCTGTTGATTATCGCTCTTCTAAGGCAATTACATTCGCATCTAAATTAACATCCAGTGACACGAGAGGCGGCATGTTTCCTACGATGGCCGATTTCAGCTTGCGGTACCACAACCTCCCGGAGGCGTGGATGGGGACCTTGACCCCAGACAATGCGGTAGTGAAAGTCACAAAAATTGGCGCATCTACGTTCTCTTGATGTGCATGCACAAGCTGTCGGGGATCCTCTCCAGAAACCGAGCGCAGTGCATCACCGAGACCGCCATCGTGTTTTCCAAAATCCTCAGGAAGGACGAGAACCACCGTCGGTTTAGAGGCTGCAGTCTTCCCACGACTCACGCTACCATTTTGGTTGGCTGCGCCGCTTGGATTCTCTCGAAATAGTCGTACAAACTCCAGCGGAATTCCAAGCTGTGATGCGCACGCTTCTCGGGGACTTCCGGCTATCTGTTTGCTTCTTCGTACAAGCACAATCCCAATACACAAAATTAAGCATACAATAAGTACGACGGGTAGAACTACATTCAGGGGAACGGCACTATCGTCCTCCTCGAATTTGGCCATAGGCTTATTGGTGTTAGTCTCACTGTTGCCGGTGACAGTGGCATTGGTACCAGTCCCCTCGACGCAATCTACCGGACATTGGGTCACTTGCACCAGAATTGGCAAGGAGTCCTCGAGGGGTAACCACTCCGTGTTCAACCACTTCTGCGTTCCGCCAAAATGATAAAGTTTCCCAGTAATAGATGAGAGGTCGTCAGAATTGCCATTGGCAATATCGATGAGACTTGCTCCGCCACCAGTTATGCCGGCACCTCCAGAGGAATAAACAGAGAAAGAAACCTCGATTTGACCGCTGCTGTCTGCGATTGAACCAAACAGACCTCCTCCGTCTGTACTGGTGATGGTACCGGCGGCATAAACATTTGTCAAGACGACGTTGCCGTTGCCAGACCCGGCATTGGCACCCGTGATACCACCCGCTTCCGAACCACTAATTTGACCCCTCGAAAACGAGTCGGATATTGAAAGCACGGTGCGCGAAAATGCACCGGCAATTCCTCCTGCTCTGTTGCCAGTAATATTTCCTAGAGAATAGCATTGTGAATAGTCATGTATCACTGCCTGAAGTCCAGAGAGTGCACCCACTATTCCACCTGCCGATGTACCGCTAATCTCCCCCATGGAAAAACACCGGCGAATAACTGAAGAATCAGCCAATGCAGCGTGTAGACTCCCAGCTATGCCTCCCGCCTCTGATCCAGCAATATTGCCAAAGGATGAGCAATCTTCAATAACAATCTTCCCTTCTGTGCCACCAAGCCTTCCGACAATTCCTCCTGCACCATTCCCGAATATGACCCCTGTCGTCCATGAATTGGTGATCACAGCATGTCCTCCGTCCGCGCCACAGTGGCTCCCAGCAATACCCCCTGACCCAAATTGATTGATGTTGCCAGTAGAGCTACAAAACTCTACTATGACAAATTTCTGAGATGCTCGTATAATGTATCCAGGAAAGGTTCCATCTTGCTGAAGCATTGATCCGTTCTCCAGGTGCACATGACGAATTACAGGAGCATCGGCAAATGTCGTGGCCATAGAGCTAAACATTCCTTCAAATTGGGTTATTCCAGTCAAGTCGATAGCGAAGGCAGCATCACCTTCAAACGTTTCGTTAGCTGCGAGAGAAATAAAATCCTTATCAGATCCCACACCAAACACGTCTGTCCATAGAAAACTGCAGCTTAACCGAAATGTCTGTGATGTCACATTGTATTCTAGGCATGGTAAACTTCCTTGAATTGCATCTTGGCGTCGATCGGCGGCTTCCAGGAATCGAGCAAGGCTAAGGATACTAGCAAAGCAGAGGAATAAATCACTTTGGGGTATTCGCATCGTGGCGATAACAATGTTTCCTAGTACGTTGCACCTCTGCAGAAACACACGTTGTTACCAATTGATGCGGATCAAATACAAGAGTGTCTCCCGAAATTAAACGGCCGGGAAAGCGATCCTACGTGGTGTCGCCACTCAGTATGCCCTTCTCGTTACTCTTCGCTCACCTCGCGTGAAATTACACGCGCTCGGATTACGGTTTCTGTTCCACCAACGCTTGACGGAACATGAGCCCCTCTTATCCTTTCGTTTGTGATTCGGCCCGTCACGTTAGAGGCAAGGTAAGGAAATTGTGAAAGGCAAGGAGCATGTATATTACGCACTCCCCTACTTACCAGCTACCAATGAAAGCCAAAGCAAAAGCGAGGGAGCAAACACGCTCACATGAGAGAAACGCCCTATCGCGAGTCCAGGACTACAGTATGTATGGTGAAACAAGGCAAGCGAAGAGGGAGGGACATGTATAGTTACTATATATCACGTAGTTAATGGTCTAGTTGTGGCCAAGGAAGAGGCCAAAATAGTGAGGACTTAGTCTGACAAATTGACAATCCGTGTAGGAGTTCCGCACATCATGTCCCCACGCACGCAACGTCACACTGGAGTCAGTGACTCACTGACTCACACTCACGCAACGTCAACGTCAGGGCGTACGTTTGGTTTGGGCGCTGTATCTCCACACTCCATGAGTGTATACAGGATCTTTTCATGGGACCTCGTAGAGGTAAAGTCTAACTTCAAATACCCCCAGCGCAACAAAGTCCAGAGGGCAGGGGTACCAAAACGTGTCGCGCTGGCAACGTTTGGTTTGGGCGCTGTACTAGTATCTCCACACTCCATGAGTGGATACAGGATCTTTTCATGGGACCTTGTAGAGCATTCAATTTGCTACAATGTTGTATAATCCTAATTTGTAGAGAATGCAGGATATGTAGATATGAGCCTTGCAAAAGGCCGTGTTGGTATCTGGGGGGTGCAAGCGCTGATCTTGGGTCGTGGGTCTACGGGACGACTTATGAATGGCTTGTAAGGCTTCTTGGCTGGTTTTGTGATGAAATTGTTAAGTGGCTGAATATTGACGTGCTTTTGCAGACATCGCAGCTGATATTGGACGGGACCAGAGGATGGTACGCGGCTGCGATCTTCTCGACACTGAGGGAACACTGTATCTGGGCTATATTCGCAAGGACAGGAACTGGAACTGATATTTACAATCTTTCGCGCATTTGGCGCATCGTATAGGAGCTGATGGATGGACTGGCTGGAAGCAGCAGGAAGTGAAACGCGAGCCGGAAGGACAAGGTCCGTCTTAGCTCTGTGCCGTCTAGTGGTACTTCTGCAGCGTATTGATGCTGATGTACATTTCTTCGTATCTTTTGTATCCGATCTCGCAACTAAACGGGTGATTGCCCCTCGGCATTCACAGAGGCTAGGATCGAACAGGACTCTGACAAACATTCAGGGACGTTGGATGTGCAGGTGCTGCTACGACTTTGGTAATACAGCAAATTGGTATGGAAAAGATGTGCAGCATAGAATCAGGGTCCCATGATTTTCATCATACCGCTTAGCTTACGCATACATACGCATACCCAATCGCCTGTTACTGGCCTGGTTCCTAGTGAATTGATTCGTTCGGCGCAGTCTCACACGGTCTGCATCGGGAGAGTCCAAAGTCATTATGGACATTTGATCGGGAGATGAACTCTGGAAGGAAGATCTGTGCAGATCTTTAACCCAAACTAGTTCGATGAGCTGATTGTTCGGTTCTACGTAGGCCGTACCGTCTTTGATCGCTTGGATAGTGATTAAATCGTTCCGCTTGATGGACAAAACATGCTCAATATTTTGTTTTGCTTTCGTGTAGATAGGCCAAAATACATTGCACCTAAGCACTAAGGTTCAACCCGTAGCATCTCCCCTTCACGCGTCTTGCTGGCGCTGCGGCACCTACAACAGCAACGGCTGAGTTTGGACAACGACTCGAAAAATTGCGCTGGCATTATGTATGACTGAGTGTACACCTCAGCATGGGGAAGCAAGGAGTGATAACCAGCAACGCCTTGATTGGCATACTCGTCATACAACCGGTAAGGACATCGCAACAATTGCGCCAGCACTGAACAGATAGAATTGCACACCACCGCTGACACACAATTGACTGCAACACGTTGTGCACCGTAACTTGCTTCGTCTCTGGGTCCGCTTGAGCCAATCCAAACTCATCAAGAGCAGTTTGCATTTGAGGATATTGATGCTCAGCTTCGTCGTTGTCAACAATTTTGCCAACTATTCCACGAATGACTTCTTCCGGAATTTGTTGAGCAGACATCCAAGAAATGTGATCCAGCAGTTTCAACCAGCCAGTTCCTCAAGACTGAGATCATACATTACTGAGACAGGCTCATGATCGGCGGCAACTGAGAACCCGACACCTGCAGCCAGTAACTGTCGTCTATGGCCCCCAAATTGTTTTATGTATCCGGCTGCGCTCAGAAGCATGTTCTTCATATAGTACGCCGCCTTAGTCAAGCCTAGCTGTAGATCGCCAAACAATTCGGCCATACTGTCTGCGTCGGAATCCTTGTGTCCGAGATATGTCTCAAGAAGCGCTCTGACTCCGAACGACTCGTTCTACCAACATTGACTGTTCTGTTACTTGCACTTAATACTGCGAACCAGTTCCTTTGATTGCGACTAATAGTCTAATAATGAGTACATCATGCGTACAATCGGCATCAGGAAGTCATGAATCAATGCTGCTCCAGCTATAAACGTCGTCATACACTACCGGTAGTAAAAATCGACTATTGGCACAGCTTAACCATCCGCGTACGCAGTCAGCTTTATTCTCTAAAGAATCTCGTTCTTCGAGGTCCTACAACGAGTTGTAGTACTGAGATAGATAAGAAAAGTACAAATCTACGTACAGACGTTGTAAATCTTCTACACGGGAGCAGTAAAACCACATTTTTAGCTCATAGTTGACAGCCTGTGCGTGAAAAAATGCATTGCATTAGTGAGTCAACTCGAGGGTGTAATAAACAACCTGATGTTTTCGCTCGAGTAGTCTCTTCCATTTGTAGAAGATATCATGTTCAAACTGTTCATCATTCATTAATGTTGACGGTAGTATCCGACCACAAATCCAAAACCATGGGTTAAACCGGCTCGGCTTTGAACGACACCAGCGAGAATTCTCTAACAGCGCTTCCGCAAGAGTATCCACGAGAACTTTCTGTGTCTGCTGGCCGCAAGCTTTCTCCGGTAACTCCGGAACAACTTCCCGTAGCATCATACCGTCTTCCTTCAGTCTGAAACGACAAAGTAACCGGCTGATGAAATTATAGAAAACTTGGTCACTCCTCGTTGGAGGTGCAGAACGTGATAGAAGGTGTTCTGTAAGACTTTCCCTATCGTTTGCCACCTGTGGAGCTGCTATCATGTGTCAGTAATCTTGTGCACTTTGCGTGAAACGGATGCTCATTTCGAATATGTCTCGATCTAAAACGGCGATACAGTTAGTTAGCTAGCTTAAGCAAAGCCGGAGGGGCTATTCGAGTCCGTGTTCAATCTCCTGATGCCACTACACTGTACTCCATTGGTCCAGTAACTCCAACTGTAGGCATCAAGCGTAGCAAGGCTCAGCAACAGGCAAAATAGTTGTTCCATTAGCCTTGCCCTAGATCCGTGGAATGTGTCAAGAAAAAAGGTAAACGCTGGTGCCGGCATCGACGACAAACCATAGCCGTGGACCATTCCTCGTTCCTTGGACTGTGCTAAGTCTTTTGAAGGCCTACTGTCGGGACGCATACTGACCTCATGAGGGAGAAGGGTGCTCCAAAGAGGACAAGGGGAAATATTGGAACGGTTCGAAGATGGGGTACAATGCCTCGTATTCTTGGGTACCAAGTGTCGGCCGAAACAGGGCTCCCTCTCTTTCTCTCTCTGTATCCCGTGTTTTATCCTCTCAGGATCCAACGGACCCTACGCAGTGTCTAACCTAGTTGAATTCCGGGACAGGCATTATGCAGTGGCATAGGTCAGGCTGACGGGACAGAGTGTCAAACAGGGCTGTCATGCCTTTGCGGCCGGCAAAAGAGATTATCAAACTTGGTCTACTACCAACTGGTAC
>LVLI01002254.1:0-10128 GCA_001687465.1 Halocafeteria seosinensis | reverse complement strand
GTACAAGAAAACGACATCAATACCTTTGAAGGGTTCCGAGCGGAATGGACAACGCCGTTTTACTATGAGTGACGACAAGCGAAAGAAATACTATCAAGGATTACAACGCTTCCGAGATATTCTAGCCAATTTGGTGGGGTTTGATGAAAAAACCGACGACCCCAAATTGGACGAATGTCGGGGCTATGTTGAAAATGGCTGAGCCATTGCCTACAACGCCCTTCCAAGAAGGAAGAATGTCTGAAGGCTCTTATTTTCCATGGTGGGCAAGGCACGGGAAAGAACTTGGTGTTTGAAGAAATTATGCGACGGATCATAGGAGACAGTTATGTCACCACGCAATCAAAAATAGAGAATATCGTGGGGGAATTCAACGAGGCGTTGGAAAACAAGTTGCTTATCGTGGCAGATGAAATCACCGACAAGAAAGGACATGAAGCGTCAGGGCAACTGAAATCGTTAATCACGACATACAACAAGATTTGGATTAATCGCAAATGTGGGATACGGAAGCCAATGAATTTCTTCGGACGGTTTGTGTTCTGTTCCAATAGCGACAATCCGGTCAAGATTGAAGACGGGGATCGCCGGTATGTGGATTTTGAAACCTCAAGGAAACATGCCGATGACCCCGCTTATTTTGCTCCGGTGACCGATTTGCTGGATGATCCGCTCTTCATACGCCTGATTTATGATCACCTGACGTCCATTGACTTACGTGACTGTGATTTTAAGAAAGAAGCCCCCGTGACAGATTCGTATAAAGCCAACAAACTGGCCAACGCCTCCATTACTGATAAATTCTTATTGGATCACTTTTTACCCACCTATGAGGATAAGCAACAGGAAGAGATTTTCATTTGTAATAACGAACTCTTTGATGACCTTTCCGAATGGTATAAGAACCAATATCGCCGAGGGGAAAATCTTCCACTGAGCAAAAGCAAAGTCACACGAGATCTGAAGAAAGTGGATGGCATTGAGATATATCGTTCTACAAAAGAACGTGGTTTCAAATTCAACTATCAGGAAATAAAAAACACGCTAAGTCAGCGAGGATTCCTTGAAGCGGATGTACCTATCCTTCTGGATGACGATTGATTATTATAATAATGGAATTGTTATTATAATAGCCGACCTTCACAAGACCATGACCTTCACAAAACCCTCTTATTATAACAGATTTTTATTATTATAACGACCCCCCTTCTATTATAATAATGGTTTTGTTATTATAATAGCCTTATTTATCGTACCAACGAGATACGTTCCCGTTCCTCACGATGGTACAGGGTCATCAGGCGATTGACGCAAGCGAACGCCCTGAATTGGCGTTCCTCTTTGGCTCCCAAGCGTTCGGTTTGGTAGTAGTATTGCTTTTCGTATTGTTTGCTTCGGCTGATTTTCAATGGTTGGGGGGAAATCCAGACCGGATAATACCGAATACAGGGCAATGGACATCGGCGAACCCGCTTTTCGTTCTCATCAAAGATCCAATGGCCGAACAGGGGGCGAGTGTCCTTAAACGAGATACTCTCCACTTCGTCACAGACTTTGTTTTGTAGGCAGAATTCAAGGGACAAGGCTAATTTCTTTGTGTCTTTGTAATTCAAGTGGATATGGGGGAACATGAACCATAACTTGCTCTTATACCGGCTCATGTACAGCAATTGCTTGGTTTCCAAGAGATCACACCGGATTTCCACATGGTTATAAATCCGTAAGAGCAAGTTATGGACGGCTTCCTTCTTGGGAATCTTGGTACAATTGACCACCAACCACAGAGGCATGATGTCGGTTGTCTCTGGATCGTATTGCTCATAGATACACTGTTTGCCGTTCCATGCTTGCTCACAGGCGTCTTGGTTCATGGTCACCGGTATTTCATTATCTAACAGATGGGACATTCTTCTATATCTTCCTGACAAATAAAATTTATGAACGTCATTGATATAGAATCATGGACGACGCTTTGCGTGGATTGTTTGATCAAGTCACAGAATCGGCCAAAGCCAAGAAAGAACGGAAGCAAGAAGAAAACCAGACACAAGATATCTCCGAAACCGGCGATATGGGCTTAGATACGACCCAAGAAAGCAAGCCGGTGGTGTGTAAGAGTCCGAACGCATCCACGGTTTTTCAAGTGGCTCAAGCATCGTACCGGAAACCGAAGGAACGACCCCAAATCATCAACCAATGGTGGGTCAAAGTACAGGGGTTTCAAACACCAACTTTCACCGCCTATGAAGACTGGCAAAATGATGTTTTTCTCATCGGGTATCGGGGCACCGTCGTCCAATCGGTCACCGATTTGACTGCCGACAAGCGAATCATGTTCAATGACCGCTATAAGAAAGATCTAAGAACGACGTCCCAATTCTTGGAACGGTTTGGACGGGACAAATGTATTTTCACGGTCGGCCATTCACTAGGCGGGGCGGTACAACTTCAGATACAACGAGATTTAGACCACTTTGCCAAAGGGGGTCGTGGTTTTAACCCGGCACTCCAGCCAAAAGATTTAGTACGACGTCCCAAAGGCTTTGAATTCTGGTATGTGGCCGGCGATCCTTTGTATTCCCTCTCCGGACGATTCTTGAAGAAGAATTTATTCGTCTTTCCCCAAGTGGCCAAGAAGCCATTACAGAATCATAGTTTGGAGGGGACTGAAGAAGAACGACGCCACCAACAAGAAACGGGGCGGTGGCCGACGGAAACCCAATTTGGATGATTTGGTCAAGTTGGGACTCATCAGCAAGAGTGATAAGCAACAAATCAACAATGACCCGTGGAAATTGGTGGAAATATTCAAGCAACAGTGATTTTGTTTCGCCGTTGGGATATAGAAGAAACATGAGTGTTAGTCAAATCATTGACAGCAACACGGCGAAAATTTATAAGAACCTCATTCCGATCAAACATTCCTCACATGTGTCCAATATTACAGTGGCCTCGCATAATGCCCCGTCAGCCATCCGGAGTTCGGCGGATTTTACATGCGATGGAACGGCGGATCAAAGTCCAAATCAATCAGGCCATTCAAAGTTCCAACGATGGCGACAAAATCATGCTTTCGCAAGGTGATTTTATTATTGATGACCAAATCCTCATTGATAAATCCGTACATTTTCTGGGGGTGAGTGAGACGAAGACAACCATCTAAGTGGATGATACGGCGACGTCAGCCAAGGACTGGATTAAGGCAACGGCCGATGGGACTTTGATTCAATATGTGAAACTAGACGGTAATAATGGCAATCGCAATGTGGATGATCTTCAAGATATTTTGCTTCGTCTAGAGGGGCTGAGTCGCTCGGCGGTGGAAACGTTACAACTTCTTAATACATCGTCGTATGAATTATATGTGGATAATTGTAGTCACATTCATCTGACCGAATTATTTGTCAATAATACCGATTCGCAGAAAGGCTCGGCGGTCTATTTTACCAATTTGGGGTCGTCATCTAGTGTCAAACTGACAAACAGTTCTTTTGATATGTTGAACCGAACATGTATTGAAACCGACAGCGTCAGTTCTCTCCATATTGATGATATCTTTGTGAAAAATGGCAATCGCCCCATGTCGTGTGGGTTTTCGGATTCCAACATACGGGTCACCAACAGTACCTTTGAAGGATGTACCAATATTCATTATTCCGGAAATAAAGGGGTTTTTAGCAATGATAATTTTATCAATACCAACGGGGCGATCACCATTCTCAACAACAGTGGAACAGGCAAGAACTGTTACATTGACGAGCTATGGTCGCAAGACGATGTCAGCACGGTCGCTGTGGTACATATTGATGGTGACTCCGACAATTTCGTGGCGAACGTGGATATCCTTAACCCAACTGCCCCTGCCGTTCTCATTGATCAAACCAATGGTAGCAGTCTCCCAAGCAACAATGATGTGTCCAATCTTTAGACGGTAGGCACCAGTTTTCCTCTCTTGGATCTTCAAGACCTGACCAGTGGAAATTTCACGGATCTAACATATCGGAATGCCAGTGGTAGCACGGCGGTGTCCCTTCAAAACAGTTCCAACTCCGCTTTGGTGGGGTTATATTGAATGATATTGACAAAGGATTTAATATTGATGGTACAACCGATTGTTCATTTGATGGTATAGATATTGATACGTGTAACAAAGCGGGATTTGATGTCCAGAATTCCTCCGTGAATAATCAATTCAATGATGTTCAAATTGACTGCGCTCAGCGGGGTTTCTTCCTGACCAATACGGCCAATGAAAACACGTTCAGTCAAATTTTCATGCGAAAATGCTCCGACAATTGCGTAGAAAACAATGGAAGTGAAAATCATTTTGATGGGATCGTGTGTTACGATACCGGTAGCGGAACGCCGACGACAAATGTGGGCGTCATCGCTGATGGTTCGGCCGGTGGAAATACGTGGCGAAATATTACCATTCAGCAAATCAATTCGTCGTATAATTTCAAAGCCCAAGGGGCGAACGGGTTTTTCTTGAATTCCAATCGTACCGCTTTGGATAATATTTATATTGACGGGGATGTCAAGAGCAATTTTGACCGCTCACAGACCCAAGGAAAGGAATCCCCTCTCCTCACCGGTATTCTTGTCGTTAGTGGGAATCAAAACTGTACCATCAATGGGTGTTACGTGTTCAATTGTTTGGAATTCGGGGGGCAAGTCCAACAAGATACCGACCAACTGACGTTACTATTATCTGCCTTCACGAAAACCAAAAATGATGCGAAGGACGCTATCGGTTTGTACTTGAATGGAACAGGGAACGCCATTAACGATATGCTTATTAAGGACTGTATCTCTCAAGACAATAATGAAAATTTCAAAACGGATGGCGACAATGCTCATTTCACCGGTTCTGGAAATACCGGAATCCCCAACCCGTCTGAATCTCACTTGGCGAATCTTCGCCATGGTGCTCGGGCTCATTATACATTTGACGGGGCGAATCCCCATAATGACAAACTGAAGACATACGATGCCACGTTGGGGAGTCAGAGCGTTGTGGCCGGTGGCAAGATCGGTCAAGGCCTTCAGAATGCCTCAGGATCGGATTACGTTTTGAACAATGGTGGCCATCCCTCGGGGGCTAGTATTAGTGATAAATTTACCGTCAGTTTCTGGTATCAGACCCCTGATACGACGTTTTCCACGATCGTCTATTCGTCCGGCTTGACCGCTTCCGCCTTTGGGATCAATCAAAATAACGACCAAATAGAACTGACCTCGGGCAATGGCTCGGTGGCCACCTCATTGTTCCTGACGACCGGTACGTTTTATCATTTGACCGCCACTTATAACGGTTCAGAAGCACGTCTGTTTGTCAACGGAGAATATGCCATCAGCCATAGTTTTTCATCGTATGAATCGGCTGGTGGAGCGTTTCTGAACAGCACTTTGAATTGGATCATAGACGAAGTCTTGATCTTTGAACGCCCGATTAGCAAAGGCGAAATAGACATGATTTACAACGGTGGGCAAGGCACCCAAGCCCATATTCAACACGATTGGCATACCCGTCCCGCCCAAAGCAATGTTCATATGCGACAGAATCGTATTACCAATATGGGTGATCCCTCTAGTGCCCAAGACGGAGTAACACGAAACTATTTGGAAGGTGGAATTATGGCCAATGCTCTTGACATGAGTAGCAAGGAGATCAATAATTTAAGTGACCCATCTAGTGCCCAAGACGCTGTGACAAGAAACTATTTGGAAGGCGGAATTATGGCGAATTCACTTGACGTGAATAGCAAGACTATAGTCAATGTAGCCGATCCGACATCCTCGGATATGGCCGTCAATCGGAACTATCTTCACGGGGGCAATATGGCAAATTCGCTTGACATGAATAGCAAAACTATAGTTAATGTCGCCGACCCGACATCATCGGATATGGCAGTCAATCGGAACTATCTTCACGGGGGCAATATGGCGAATGCGTTGGACATGAATAGCAAACGATAGTCAATGTAGCCGACCCGACATCCTCGGATATGGCCGTCAATCGGAACTATCTCCATGGGGGCAACATGGCCAATTCGCTTGATATGAAAAGTCAAACTATAATCAACACGGCAGATCCCACCGCAACCGATGAAGTTGTGAATCGGAACTATCTTGAGAGCGGGATCATGGCGAATGCGTTGGACATGAATTCCCATCGCTTGACTAATTTGGCCGAACCCAACGCATCGGCAGACGGCGTCACGAAGAATTATACGGACGCTTTGGCCGGAATTCCACAACTTCGTCGTTCCGCAAGAGCCTATTATTCATTTGATGATGGAAGTAATATTTATAATGACAGCATTGGATCGTTTGACGGGACTGAAAGTGGAACGGGGGGAAGTTTGACACATTCCAATACCGCCAAGATTGGAAAATCCATTGAATTCACGGCTGACGATCAGTACATTGACATTGGAAATGCTTTATCCAATTTTGGGACGGGGGATTTTACCGTATCGTTTTGGTTTCGTCCCACTGAAGTCCCAAGCGGAAACTACGATGTTCTGTGGTCGACGGATGAAAGAGGAGATGGAAATCGTACATTGTTTTTGTTTGAAGATAATCAAGAACTTCGTTTATTCACCCGTGATAATACTACTGGTAATAATTTGTTGTCTTCAACCACTCTAAGTCTTGACACATGGTATTATATTACGGTCACACGATCGGGTGGTACAGGAACAATATATATAAATGGAAATCAGGACAAAACGGGGAATATTCGTTCTGGAGTTATATCAAATGGTACTACTAGTTACATCGGTCTGGACAGTACTTTTACACCGAGGGGATTTATTGATAAATTTGGAGCATGGTCACGTGTTCTTTCCGCTGAAGAAATCAAATACTTGTACCACAATGAGTCGGGTACCAACGATTTCCAAAGTTTTGGATGGCAATGTGGATATGAATAGCCACCGCCTGACTAATTTGGCCGAACCCACCGCATCGGCGGACGGCGTCACGAAGAGTTATACCGATTCGTTGGCAGGAATTCCGCAAATGCGTCGTGGGGCAAGAGCCTATTACTCATTTGAAGGGAACTATGAAGATTCCATTGGAACGTATGATGGAACAGCCAACGGTAATATTACTATTTCTAGTGGTGGAAAAATTGGCGATTCCCTTGAGTTTAATGGTACGACGTCGTATGTTTCACTCCCGTCATCAGCCTTGGACGTGGCCGGAAGTGATTATTCATTTGCTTTCTGGGTTTATGTAAAATATAAAAGTTCAGGTCAAATCCTCATGGTCAGTCAAGTTGATTCAAGCAATAGATTGCTGATTACGCAAAAAAATGGGGACTATATCCGAATATTTACTGAATCAGGGGGTTCAACAAAGCAAGTCCAACCATCAACATTGTCAGAAAACACATGGTATCATTTTACTATTATTGGACAAGGGACAACAGGAACAATCTATTTGAATGGTACGCAAGATTCATCAGGAGCAATATTCAATGATGCTACCATGACCGGTTCTACATCAACAATTAGCAATAATTTGGGAAACCCCATGGCAAATGGCTACCGAATTGATGAATTTGGCGTCTGGAATCGTGTTCTTTCCGCTGAAGAGATTAAGTATTTGTACCACAACGGCTCTGGTACCAACGATTTCCAATCCTTGGAAATCCTTCGGTTGGTATTCCCTACCGGCTCAAAGTGGCGTCAATATGAATTCCCACCAAATAAATAATCTTTCTTCGGCCACAGCCGGAACCGACGCTATCAATCGCAATGATGGGGACGCTCGGTTTCTTAGACGTGGCGGTAACAACACCATGGACGCTACACTTTCCTTTTCCACAGGTAACTCTATCACACTTAATGACACGGCAATGGACGCTAGTTCAAATCAAATAAACAATATATCCGCAATGACCACCAATAAATTAGATATAGCCGATGATTCCGTCCATTCAATTAGTACCCCCTATCTTTTTGGCGAATTCACTCTGGCCATTCACGATGATGGTGTGATTAAAATTTTATATAATTTGAAATACGGGGCTCATACGGTCGACAACAGCAAACCATCTGGCACAACCCATAGCGATACCACCTGTAATATCGTGGTTGACTGTAAATTTCAATTTTCTTATAACACATTTGTGAAATTTCAGATATCTTATAACGCAACAAACTTTGTTGCAAGAATCGTATAACAAACCCAGAATCGATGGAAATCTGCACATTGATACAGATCCACTACCCGTCGAACGTAACATTTTCGTGTTCCACTTTGCAACAGAGGAAAGTTTATTTCTTGAACCTACAGTCAGTACATTTCTGTCTTTCATTCTATTATCTTCTGGCTCACAACCTTTATCTGAAGATGTTGACGAGAGCGCAAGCGCGGGCCTGTGAAGGTTCCCACGGCGGGGATTCCGACGCGGATGGGCCGGATCCACAGCTGTTTTATGGAGATGGTAGTAGGGACGAAGCAACTACAGGTTCTACAGAAGTCAATGACAATGATGCAAAGCCTCGATGGTAGGGTTTGAAAGAAAAATATGGTATACATTCCCAGAATTCAGAATGCTCAAGCGGATGCAGGAAGCTACTCCATGAGGAGGCGAAACGGCACGCAGAGAAAACAACAGTCACTGTGTGCCCCCGCCAGTACAATACTCTTCACCAATTAGGGATTGGGAATATCATCAATGTGGATGATAGCTTTTCCGCTAAACAAGAGCTACTTATGAGAGCAAAGGAATTGTCCACACTCTTGAATATAGTTCCCCATATTTCAGACAGCTCACCCATATATTTGAGTGTTACTTGGAATGACCGCTTTATTGTGAAAGGTCAGTTCTGCCCTTCCAGGAATAGCGAGAAACCTTGGAGGGTGACCACCGTATATATCTCTCAAAGTCTTCGGGAAGAACGATCAGGAGGAACGCCTGCCAATTCGGTGAAACAGTTTGCCTACAGCGTAAATGATTTCGCCAATGTCCTTTCCCGTCAAAGGGATAAAATTGAGCGGAATGAGCTCAAGGGCAGGGAAATCAGGAACATTCTGGCACCATACCTTCCACGTGAAAGCGAAAAGGAAATCAGCCCCAGCATGATATCAAGGATCAAAGAGCAATCGAGAATAACTATGCATGGGGAAGACGAGGAGACGGTCAAAATGTTCCCGTTACTGCAGCAATCATTGGAATTCCTTGGGCATCACGTGGATGTTCAATACTGCGGGCATGACGAAATGAGCGACATTGTCAGGAAAAAGAAGAAAGCGGACTACAAGCTTTGGCTGAGCACATTACCATTGCAGAAACAGAGACAACAACCTACCTTCGAGAATAGCAATATTCAGCTTCCCGAGGTCTCCCGCGACGCACGATATGTCAAATCGGCTTGCTTTTCACCAGGTACAGTAGACTTAGAAAGGCTCACAGATTTTCTGGTTTGTGATGCTTGTCACTCAAACAAATCCGGTTTAGTCTTTAGTGCTTGGACGTATTCTTCCAATAAAAATGCAGTGTGCGTTGCAGCTATGTTTCACATTCTGAACGAATGTGAAGAATCATGGTCCGACTTTTACTCTTTCCTTACTCGAAATTTTCCAGACGTCGACCGTCGCAGTTCAGTCATTGTAGCCGATGGTGATAAGGGAGGGGCCAATGCGGCGAAAAAGTGTTTCAATGAAGCTCACTTTCTCTCATGCGGCAAGCATCGCGGAGACAACATCAAAGCACGCATGAACAAACAAATTAGTTCTCTCTGGTGTGCTTAATTGCGTGCTCTAAATCAATATTTGTATACCAACCATCGTTTATATCCTCAATATTCCAATCAACCCCTATTCTTCGGTTGTTTTCAATCTTTGGATTTGGAATAGGTGCCACTATTAAATTTCGGTTTGTATTTGTTAATTTCACCCGTAACATACACAAAGAGTTTAGTTTTTCTTTATTATTAAGTCTTTCTTTAATCTCCTCTTTTCTTTGATTGTTATTCAAACGTTTGCCAGCACCAACTGGATATTCATAATATTTCATCGCAGTCGGATATAAACTTGTTACATCAGCGTTGAAAATATAATCTTCTAAGTTGTTATAAATCTCTTTCCCTTGTTCAAGTAGTTGTTCTTTTT
>LVLI01002249.1:0-14894 GCA_001687465.1 Halocafeteria seosinensis | reverse complement strand
ACTCAGGGCATGATGAACTAATTCTTCCACACGACTATGTCCACAGCAATTCCCTACCTCCTGAGCTTAACCAGTGCTGTGTTCCCTCACGGCGCATGTCAGCAAGGCTGCAGGAACAGCGGGCCCGTCGCTGCTTAACACGGGCGCATACCGCTCCTCGTTAAGAGGATGCGGTCAACTTCCCGGCCGGTGGGCTATCTGTCACATTTGTGTGTGTGTGTGTATGCCACATTGGCATGCAGGCGTGGCACCGCCAGCCTGCGGCGCCAGGGTCACCTGGCAGCCAGTGGGCCAGCTGAAAAGAAGATGAGACAGAGCAATTCTTATAACTTTATATCAATTCAGTTTTAGCGTATATGACAGTGTGAAAAGATAATAGAAATAGAAATATCAGAAATGCGGTGCCTTTCTGACGCCGTTTTCCGCACATGCTGGAGAACTTTTGCAGCAGAAGTGCCGATTCTACGACCTGGTCATTCGATATGTTCGTCGTCTTATGCAACAAACATATTCTGCGCATTGCTGGATACGACTAATTTATACGTCATTGTATTAGCCTCTTCCGTCGGATCAAAGTGATTTTAGCAGAAGTGTTGTACAAATTACCAAGGGGTAAGAGGGAACTGGTTCTCGATACTGCTGGTTCCCTATATATACCGTATAGTGTGTGTGTTGATTTTTCTGTTCTCTTTTTCTTTTGGAGGGGACATCCTTGTATACTACATTGCCTATTCAGCACAAAAAAGGTGCGGCGCATTTCGTAGGAGAGTTCTGATAGAGACTGAAATTTACCGATTAAAACACAAAAAGTAGAAAGAACGGAAGTAAGCATGTCACTTGAAGACTTCCAATGCATTATACACCAGTCTTGTAGCGATGAAGGCGTAATAACGTTGTCCCAAATCCAATATGATGGTATTGCCGTACGTTTGAAAGGGAGAAACAAGTCGACTACTCGGGAGTCGTTGTTGCAGTTTTTAGGAGTATTCAACAAAGGCGAAGGTAGGCGAGTATTGTTAGGGAGACAGAAAGACGGCGATTGTCTGCACGGGTACACACTTGACCCCGTGAATGATCTAGGAGAATTTTTCAATGGTAGCATCGATCAAGGAACAGGTGGTGTTCCCACAGTACCTAAGCTGGTGACTGGCTCCGCGGGCGAGCATACGAAACTTGCCAGTTCGTGGGAGAGGATCACAGTGGCGATCAACAGTGTAAAAGTGGACAAGAGGGATACAGAAAACAACAGAGGAAAACATTATTTCTTTGGAGTCGTAGACTTTCCCCCATTGCACCAAGTGGTAGCTTTTCTTCCCCGTCAACCATCGTCTCATCACAATCGTATGGAAATAATTAAGGGGATACAATTCCCTCCTCCTGGACAACCCCTTATGTTTACACGATACGGACCCCAGATTTTGCATTCTAAGGACTCCAGTGCAGTGATAAAAATCCTCCAAACGGATTTTGCTTTACAGCCACTGCTGCATCATCTATCAGCAGCAAAGGTGTCCGTCGTACACCCCGTAACACACTTACAGCAGGTTTCTGAAGAGACGGAAGAACATGCGTGTTTGGAGCACAAAGTCATTCCGACAGAAGAGGGGTGGTCAGACTTTTTGTCATACCAACTGCAAATGTATGTACCATATATGTTGACGGGGCCAGGGAAAGCTATTATGAAGTTTGGTGTGCAAGACAAAACGTGTGAAGCAATTGGGGTTGGTTTTGGTGATCGTGATGATAGGACGACCCTAGATCAGTACCTTAAGGGTATCACCATTTCAGTTAGCTCCATTGATAGGTTAAGACACAGTGTCTTTAATGGTTTGAAGTACTGTGTGCCACACGTGCTTCCGGGTGAGGTTTCAATATCTTGTAGTGTTGTGTATCCAAGCGTTCCAGACGAAACATCTGTCAGTGTCTTGAGACTAAGGGCCGAAACTCCTATAAATAAAGTTCAGACGGAGGCATTGAAGAAGCTATGGAATGTATCAGTGAACCCTCTTGGTGATTCGTACGAATGCAAGTATTACCTTCTGGAAGAGCCGTATTTGGAGACGTTTAACAGTATACTGGCTGAAGAGGATGAGGACAACGCTGCAGAAGAAGGCGACATGTCTCAGGACATTGAGCCTTCTAGCCCACCGAAAAATAGAATACTCCGTTTCAGAAGTGAACAAATTGGTTTATCTGTCCGATGTGTCATAGTCATTACCGTGGGCGGTCATGGCACATTTGGAGACCGCGCGTTGCTCAGTTTCCCGCCGAATCTGGGTTTCTGGAAGGCCTGGATGAAAACCAAAGACTTGGACACTCTGAGAAAATTATTACAGAAAGCCAGAACTGGTGCATACTGGAAAGTATTCGTTGGTAATGAAGCAATTTTGCATGATGTGCATTTTGATGCTACAGCGCCCCTACAAGATGGCGAAGTGCAGAGTTTAGGAAACTGCGGGAAACCGAAGTTAGTTTTTGTACGGTTAGCTCGGGATGAGGTATCTACGACTACGTTGTCCCATATTTGGAACGTGCTGTCCGAGTTAAACAAAAAGGACCCTGCCCCATGTGAGACTGTCGTTTTTATTTCTGAATTACCTGAACTAGTTTGTGAAACCTTAACCAAAGTGTATAACCATAATATTCCGGCGTTTGTATATAGTGAAGCAAATTTATTTCACTTCTACGGGCCGATGAATCAGATCTCTGCAACCAATTGGTTACCTGGCTTTGAACTCTTTGGCCCTGCTGAGGAGACCGAAGATACCGTGGAGGACGAGGAACTGAGAAATGAAGCTCAAGATTATTTCTTTTGTTCTCATCCAATATCATTACGTATGTTGGCACGCGAAGTTGACGTAGAATTGGATGAAACGAAGGATCTACGTGGTCATATTGAAGGAGTGTTCAGTAGAATGACTCAAGGGAACGTTGAGGTGATTCCAATCACCACATGGGGCCCGTTGTCCGGTAGAACATCTGCTTTACGACGATCACTGTTCACATTCTCCCGAAGAGGTGTTGTGTGTGGGTTTCAATCTTTAGAAGACTCAGCGTTGGAGGCTGATTTAAGAAGCACAGATATGACCCGTGGTGCGTGGTTTCCAGCTGACGTCCTGCTAGCCGTCAACGAAGGGTCGTGGCAATTCGTAAAAAAGCATATGGAGACAAAAGTGAAGACGAAAGTTGTACTACTTGTTATTTGCCGGGGATCTGAAGTTCCTCGGCCTCTGAAAGTCTCCAATTGTCAAGAGAACAAAATATATATCAGCGGCCAACTGTCAGAAGCAGAAACGGTGCAAATTATTAATAAGCTGCAGTGGGCTTTTCCTGACAATGCGCTACTTAAAAAGGTGCTTTCCAATAACGGCCCAAGGTCGCAGTCACTACCGGTTCCGTGCATAGTGGCCCATCTAGTAGCCGGCACCACAAGATCTTGGCAGACCTTCAATATCGAGAAATTGCTTCAGAAAGAAACCTGTGGGCTTACTGAAGAGTGTGAAGCAATTCTATGTTGTATTGCATTCGTTGATATTTTCTGTAGCTGCGGAGCCGCCTACAGCTATTTTACTATCGATTTCCATTCTAAAATTGAAAGGATGCTTCGGAACTTTCGCCTTATCAGTTACAATCGGAATTTTCGAAGATATTCTTGGCTTCATCCCACTTTGGCGATAGTTTTCCTGAAGCACTTGGTTCTGAAGCGATCCAACAACAATCAAGTTAACTGGGACTTCGTATTAAATAACGCTCTGGGAGATGGTATATCCTTTGCCGAACCCAGGTTGTTCAAACACTTAATGGCAGAAGACCGAGTAAGGCGCCATGGTGAGGAGCGGGACTTTTCTCCTCTGATCCAATTCCTGCGTGGACCAAATGGCAATACTAGGTCTGGTATTGAACCGCTCTTAAGATTGTTGGATTGTTTATGTTCTTTGTTCCGCGCGCTCAGACTATACCGAGAGACTTATCGTTCTTTAATGGTCCTAAAGTCTAGGTTATTTGACGTAGTTGGCTGCTTACCAGAGGCTTGGGAGCAGGCGGTAGCCGCCGTAGGGGGTAACGTAAACAGACCTCTAGAGCTTTTTCGGCGCCATCATACAGCTGGACATTCCGGCACAAGTCAACGTTACATGGCGAGTTTGGCTTTACGATACTGTAACAAGGGTGTTATCAAGAATTTAGATCCCAATGATTGTGAGAGGTTTTTTCAGGAGGCTGAGCAAGAACTGTCACCATCTCATCCGATTCCAGCTGTCTCGAACCCCGTTCCAAATCAACACCGACAGAGTCATGAGAGTCCAGTTTGGCCAACTACTGTTATGCATCGCGAATTGATCAGAGTTTTTCGGGACATGGTACACGAAGGCGAGTATGGTGATGAAGCAACCTCACCGGCAAGCAGCTGTGGTGTCGAAGACCTAACGGTCTTGTGCTCGTCCAGAAACGTGGAATGAAGTGCTAAATGACGGATTGTTCAAGCTACAGGCTCACCGAGGATTTCTATCCGAAATACACCACAGCATGCTGCTTGT
The DNA here is from genome assembly GCA_001687465.1 of Halocafeteria seosinensis. Lineage (NCBI taxonomy): Eukaryota > Bigyra > Bicosoecida > Halocafeteria > Halocafeteria seosinensis. Next base: position 10,359 of record LVLI01002249.1, on the reverse strand, counting down.
TTTGGCACTGCGGCACGGAGGAGATGCGTTTGTGACGTTTTGGAGGGGCTAATACCGGTCCGAATGACGTGTTCTGCAGTCACTTCGCAAGCGAAAATGCTTACGATGGTGATCAGTCCTAACGAATTTCAAAGAGGTGTATCTCCGTTTCCTCCCTCCAACAAGAAAGCAGAGTGTTTCCTCAGATGCTGGTGCTCGTAGGACCTGGCCTGTGTATTAGTATTGCCGGAAGACGAGTAGGCTACAGGCTTCGCTACGCCGTGTAATGGGTAAACCCGACCCCAGCACCTTCACGTTGTGGCGCATCAACGTGCTAGACAGTTTGACCGCCATCTGCTTACGGAAGTTCCGCATCTCCCTTGTTCATCTCCGTTGTTTCCCCGGCGGGAACCCGGTGCTTTCCTGGCAATTTTATAGAGAAACTTGATCGCGGCGTCTTCGCCGCGAAGTCGCCCCGGCCTCAGAGCTGAAGGCTCGAAGCGACGAGGCAAAATAGCAGCGACGCAAGGTTGTTGATATAGGGATGCAAAGGATGATGCGGAAGACACTAATGACCAGGACCTGGCTGATAAATTTAAAGCCGGAGTTAGTAATATACAAAGTATTCCTTCAACGTTCTACCTACTAGTGCTAGTACAGACCTGGCACGCACAGGGGCACACTGTCAGAGAAACACGGTGTTGTTGCGTTCTGTCTTTCTTTCGGCCAGACGGTACTACACACGCTACCGTAAGACACAATCCACTGCCAACGAAATGAAACAAATGTGGATAGGTGATAGGTCGTGTGTGTGATTGCAATTGCGTTGTGGCGCATGTCATAGGAGGTCATGTGGTGGGGTGTGGCGATAATTACTGGAATAAGCTTAAACAAATTATCCGAACAATCAATTATTAGAATTTAAAACAATATTTTTAGAACTAATAGTTTTATTCTTCGGGCTTTTCTTGCAGAGAACATCAGTAGAAGAATCCCATCCGTGTGGTCCACTCCTACACAGGCTGTTTGTATCACTGTGTGGCTTCGAGTGAAAAATACGTTTCAATTTCCATGGTGAATACGCTTCAGTAGAATTCATCCGCATCTATTGAGCCAGAATCTTCATCTTCGTCACTATCCAGGAGGTCGTCTTCGCCATCGATGTCCGACTCGACAGATTCGGCTTCCTCAGCATCATCTTCTTTCGCCTGAGTGGTGACAGCATTCACCCTTGCTTTCGAATTTTCTCTCTCCACTGGAGCAGATTCGTCACCTTCCTCCTCTTCGAAACTATCACTGTAGTCGTCGGCATCGTTCTCTTCGTCTCCATCAGTTTCATCGTGCTTGCATGTTGCTTGACCTTCCGACACTGCCACAAATTACTACTTACTACTCTTAATCGGATTTAGAAGAATCGTTGTATCATTCTTACCTTCTTTTCCAGCATTTTTACCAGCCGACTCTCGTACTTCCTGCTGTCCAGCACCGTGATCAACATGGATTCCATTGTTTTCTCTGGGTGACACGTCCGTATCTGTAGTCTCATCCCATTCATTTTCTTCCGAAGCTTCGAAATCAATCCGTTTGTCATACTGCCATTCGCTGTCCCCTGGTTTTACGCGGTTAACTTCGAATCCTTGCTCCATACTCTGCTTGGCCTGTTTTAGTTGCTCTGCTGGCACGCGCTGTATGAATCATAACCCAAAATGCAGCCAATACAGCAAGTATACGTCCACATGAGAGCTTCTTGGCATACCTGCAAATCTCCATACTGCTCATTCAGTTGCTTCATATCTTGCGTAGTATTGGAAGGCAAGCCATGTTGAGAGTGTAACAGTTGATTTAGCAGATGACAAACCTGACAATGGCATATTTTACTTATCCACACTTGACAGATAGATATATAATCTCAATCTAATGGGACAGCTTACTTGTTTTGTTGAAATGTTCTTGTAAATACCAGGAAATGCACGTTGTAGTCTTTGGGCAATATCCTGCGTAACGGTACATAAAAATTACGAGGATGACCCCCTAACCAAAGAGGAAAGTACGTGACTTACCTGAGCATCTTGGGACCTATCCTTGGGCTTCCGTAGCGTGACCTTATGAAAAAATCGTTTTCTCTGTTGAGGCTGATCTAACGGGGTTCCATGGCATTCGGTCACCAGGCATACAGCATCCTTTTCATTTCGGCTCGCCGCAATTCGCGTTGGCTGTATATCTTTGTATACTATAGACCCGTGCTTAATGGTCATTTTGCTATCGGAAGTATCATTGGTGCCATTTGGGCCTTGTTTGTCGCGAGAAGGCTGCGTAGAGCCTTCCAATGCTTGTGCGTAACTTTTATTCATTTACACGGGACTACGCAAGGAATACAGACAGAGATAGGCGCTTAAACACTGCCCAGCTATCATGAATTAAAAACGACAATGCAACACGGTCAATGGTGCCCAAACAACAGGGTCTGGACCGCAGCCGTTGGAACCTGCTGCGTGGTGGGTTCGGGGTAAGGAAGAATTCAAATTTCAAATACTCATCCAGCAGTTGTTTTTACCTAAGTGTCACTATAAAGTGAAGAAGTTTACTCCTAAACACATGTTCTCAACAGTAATGTGGGTAAGTGTGGATACGCCGTCCGATACGCATGGAACGACAGTTCCGAGTTTTAGATGGAGATTGCTAAGGTTGTCATTTCCATGAGCGAGCGGAGGCACGAAAAAATTCAACCTTAATAATACCCGGATGAGCTCGCCTCCTATTCACAGCATAGAGAGTCTATAAAAGACGCAATTTAGCGGTTATTTGCTTCATTTTCCTCTTCCCATCCTGTAGGCTCTTCTTTGTCCTTCCCCAGGACAGCGTCCCTTTTCTCCCGCCGCAACTGATTCCTGCTCATACCCTTTCGGCGTTCTAGTGCCAATCTATCTGCTTGCGTAAGTCTTTGTTGGGCGAACTCGTCTTCGGAATCTGTTTTGGAATGGTCATCACTTCCTTCATACTGGAACAGTTCCTCCGCCGACTCTTCCTTTTCATCACTGGCTTCGCTTTCCCCACGAAAATATTCCTCGGCATCGAAGGCTTCGCCATAGGAATGCTTGCCACGCTCTTCTCGATCGAGGTCACTCTCGGCTACCCACCCTACTGGAGGCTCAGCGGACCTCGAAAAATGCGCATCTTCTTCTTCTTCTTCTCTGGGTTCTGCGCTTCTGGCACCACCTACTTCCTCATCCTCCGACCCGTGCTCCTTGCCGACGAAGTAGTCACCCAGTTCTTCGTCCACAGTATCGTCGGAATCCCCACGTGCTTGCTCGACTTTCCTATATTCTGGAGTTTCTTTTCCTTGTTGCTTACGCACTTCTTTGACCCATTTTTCTCTCTGCAACGGGCAGGTATACGTAAAGCGCGTACAGGAGGGCATGCTGGTGTACTGGGACGTCTCGTACCAGTTCTCGTTGAGTTATTGGCCAAGGATCGACCACATTACGAATGCTGCTAGCGCCACTAGGAGTTTCTTTAGCAAGCCGAGTGCATTGATTATAGAATTCGCTAGAAGGATATATTCTTGCGTATCTGCGGACACGTTCATTTACGAAAGTCATGTAGAGCGGATAGCAGCGAACTGCGCAACTGCCCTACGTACGTGTTTCGCAAGTCTTCCGTATCCCCGTCCCCAGGACGCGCCATCAGTATCCTCTCGCACATTGTCGCAGTGTAATCATCATTCTTGCTAGTCTCCTGTAATTCATCCCAGGGGATATATAATTAAACCTGATGTGAAAACTACGTGTTTCGCAGCACCAGCACGTACATAAAACCCATAGCCAACTGCACACCTCGAGCGACCAAGAAACCAGAATAACATATGCAAGCCAATTCCCGAGATACCAGAGATTAACGTACCTAGTAAGGCCGGTCCAGTTCTATATTGTAGAATCTTAGGATACTTTCGGCCTATTACTCCGAGGACTGGAGTAAACCATACAAGGATATCAAGTAGCCTGCTAATTTGCAGACACAAATATAGGTGAGCCACTTACTCCCATAGGTTGCACCGGTCATCAGCATCCCTCGTATAATGAGCGATGGCATTTTGGAACTTTCGCAACTTTTGTATATAGTTGTGTTGTCTGTCGACATCTGCCCATTTCTGCTGAATACCGAGCCAGTAAGCACAGCTCTTGTTACCCGATACAAGACCCAATCACGTACGAGAGCAATTCCTGGGCCCTTGTCCGGACGGCTTGCATAGCTTGGCGATGCAGCTGCATGTCCAAGTCGCCTCCATTTCCTTGCCGCTGTGAAGATGATGATGTGCGGTTGTCTCCCATCTCTCTCTTATTCACTACAGCTTCCTTTATCAAACAAAAAAGAAGGATGCCCCGTCAAGATCAATATATAACCCATGCAACGTTTTGTTGTCGAACAACGACGTGTATCAACCATCCAAGAGACTGGCCTCAAAAGTTGAACTTTTCAAGATTTCAACTTGAACTTGCCCAGGAGCACAGCAATGTTTGACGTCTTGGTTCAGAGAGGATTGATGATATCAAGGTTTGTGTATCTCCGTGGAGAAAACATTATATACATCATTGCAGATGTGTGTATATTTTCTTTTTCTCTTTTACTATGTCTCAGTGTTCAGTTTGAGTGGAGCGACGGAGGAAGCCAACCGGCTACAACATTTTTGTGTGGAGTCTGTAAGTATATGTACCTGAGCACTGCTGAGCTTGGAAACAATCATCAAATTCTAATTCTCTAGTGCAGGCTCAATTGCGGTAAGTCTGAAAGAAGAATGCCAAATGATACCGTATGTCCTACGGAGCGAAGAAAATTAGATTGGCGGGGCTGATTATCGTCGTATATCTTATATTTGACTGCAAGCAAGTGGGGAACTTGGGATGAAAAGATTCAAAGAGTGTGACGAACCCTCGCGCCGCAGGCTGGCTCACACGTATCGGTCATGCGGCGAACTATCTGCCACTCCCTGCTGCCAGGCTGCTGGGTCGACCTTAAGTTCAATTAAATAAAGGGTTGTGTGACGATAACCTACTCCAATGGTCAAGCGACTTCAAGAAACAAGGGCTCACGTGGAGATGGTCACCTTACAAATGCACGCAAGAGCATTGAATAAAGGGTATTTTAAAGATCAAGACGGAGTTCAGTGTCGGCTTCTCATCGGTCCCAGAGGAATTGGAAAGTCTACAACATTGCACGTGTTTACGCGGTTATGTGCGCTGATTTATGCAGCTATAACTCCGATTTATATTCCCTTGAACGTATTAGATACTCCAGGAAGCTACAGCAGACGGCATTTGATGATTTACTGATTGAATTACTGACCAAAGCTGGGATAGATTTCGGTAACGACATACATTAGAGCGACGACAAGAAATGGGTTAACCATCAAAAGAATGCAAGAAGGAAATATTCGATATCCTCTGGGAACAATTGCACATTGCTTGCAATACATCTTTGCAGATCATGTCACAGTAAGAGTGAGCGCCTGTTCCGTGTTTTAGCAAATGCGCGATTCCGGGAAACAGACTTGCAAACATTTCTGAGAAAGTTGAATAGTTTACATTCATGTGTGCTATAAGTAAACACAGGTCAATAATTCAACGAATTTCTTTTCAGTCCAAAAACACACATACACACACACACATAAAGTGTGCGAAAACCGATTCAGAAGTTACTATTGTTAGTTTTTGTCTTTCTGTCTTGAGTACAACCTTCCCCTTGCTGCGCTCGACGGAGCTTCAGCGTGCAGTGCCTGCCACCTGGCACCCGCGGCGCGTTTGTATACGGAGTTTCTTGAGTGAATGGTGTTGATTTTCGCACCATCATACGGGTGCTCTTGTTGACAACTGCGCCCCCCTGCATGCGTGTATGTACAGCTGTAAATTACTCGTCTGTTGTGTGCGTAAAGAAAGCGGGAGGGCGGAGTGGAGTGACTAGAGGACCAATGCAGGATAGTTTGCTGGCAGATTCCAGAGGCTACGGGTCCTCGACTGGACAAAAATCCTCCAGGGGATACTATGGAAGCTCGGCTAACCTCTTGGACAGGAGAAAGAGCTCCTCGTTGGAGCTGGAATTCGAGAGCAAAGAGGATGCTCATCGCCTAACTAAAGTGCCAGCCGTGGAGGATGCAGAGAAACAGGCCGATGAATATTGCTATGGGGAAGAGGACTGGGAGACAAGCGGTGGGGCGTCGTTTGTAGGAGCTGTGGCCAACATGGCCAACGCAGCGCTGGGAGCAGGTGTGCTGGCATTCCCGTACGCTTTCATGAACTGCGGATATGTTCTGGGACCGATAATATCGCTTTTATTCGCCTTTAGTATGGGATTCACGCTCCATGTGCTAGCTGAAGCGAGTAATTTAGCACAAAGGGGATCATATCAAACTGTCGTGAGAGAGCTCTTGGGAAGAAGAGCTGGGATGATCATTACCATCAGTATGACGCTCTACCTCTTTGGAAGTTGGTACGTCCCGATTTGTTTGAGTTTACCGTATTTCCAAGATGGACCTTGTTGCGTTCACATTTCGCAAATAAACGCGTTTTATGTGGATTGCAGCATTACCTACCTTGATGTTCTGTCCGACCAGGTAAGCTCGTCCAGCGATTATACCTCTCTCGTGCCTAGTTCCACTGCTACCGGCCCTTTGGATCTCTCAGGTTGAGAACATCGTGAAAAACTTAGATAGCGTCCCCGATGACTCGATTATAAACAATCGTTTGTTTGTCGTTCCGGTTTTTACCGCCGTGGTCGTTGCCCCCTTGTGTTACCTGAGGAAAATCGAAAAGCTGGAGTTCACGTCGATACTGGCCGTGGTGAGCATCATTTATCTTCTGGCCTCAATGATTGTACATGGCGTAAAAAGGTTTAACAGTAAAGGAGTAGCGGAGGACGTTGTTGCATTCAAATTCAGCTTCGACATGTTTAGAGCAGTTCCTCTCATTGCGTTCGCGCTACAGTGCCATTTGGTATTTGTTCCCGTCTACCGCAGTCTACAAAACCGCACCGTTCGGAAAATGGACGGTGTCTCGGCAGCTACGTTTGCTACGTGCATGGCCATCTACGTCCCTGTGGGCGTACTAGGATTTCTGGTACGTACGACTGCGAGTGAGAGTGTACATACGCTTCTTCGTTGTTACGCTTTTACAGATGTATGGTACAACGACTCTGCAAGGTGGTAATGGGGACGATATTAGCTTACTACTTCCTACTACCCCAGACACGCTAGTCATGTTTGCTGGACTGGCACTAACTGCGACGTTTAGCTATCCGCTTTTACAGTATGTAGTACGGAGTGCATTGGCAGATCTCATCTGGGGCCGGGGTTACGGCGATAAAATAACGAACCCGGAGCACAACAAGATTTACATTTTATTGACAACAAGTTTCCTCATTGCTACTGTTGCGGTAGCAATGGCGGCAGGTAGCATATCTGATGTTCTAGACTTCACTGGAAGTACCACTGGAATCGTTCAGATATTCGTATTCCCCGGCATAATGTGGATGCGACTAAAACAAGTGCCGGTTGATTCGACACTGGTTTCTTCAGTCAATTTGCCACCCGCACTTGATACTCCTTCATGCCCCGATACCCCTTCGCAGCAAGATCCCCGCCCACCGGCGACAGAGTATTCTGTCTCAGGTCTTGTACCTGAGAAGGAGTCTACCTTAGACACGAATGGCAGTAGCTCAGCAGTCAGCGAAGACGATCGATCGCGAGAGTTGCAGAAGGAAGAGATGCCTTTACATCAACCGACATTACTAGCTGACCGACTCCCTCCGCTGCAACTATATGGAGCTCCTGGGTGCATCGTAGGATGGAGCCTCATCATCGGAGGTGTTGCAGTCGGTACAGCTGCTGTAGTGGTAAAAATAGTTTCGTTATCCAGTTAAAAAAAAAAAAATCCGTTTCAGTGTGCCTATGCCAGCATGTGGGAACGGGTAGCAAAAACACAATGCTGAATTGTTCCGCATAGGGATGTAGTGTATTCTGTTGAGCTGCTTGTAATTGATCTAAAAGAACAATTGAAGAGTAGGAGTTGCAAGCTCTGAACCATCTGGGGCACTGGCAGAAATGCTTATGGAAGCAGATTTGGCTTCTTCATCCTCTTCTCCCATTATACTCTTGTACAGTTCTTTCATATCCTTATTAAGACGGTCTTTGTGCGAAGAGTATAGGGTACTGTACAGTACAGTGTTCCCCACTAACACCATCGACACATCCACATCGTCGGGATTCAAGGCCTCTTTCTTCTCGTCCTTCTTCGCCTCGTCTTGCGTAATCTTACTAATGTAGTTCTGAACAAACCTAATGAAGTCATTAACAGTCTTAACCCCTTGATCGGCATGGATAAGCACTCTATCCCATTTACTATGACCCTCTGGAATAGCGCGGACAGCGCAGCACATGATTGGGTCAAAGTCTTTCGAGGTCACTCGCTTGGGTTCCCCAGGTTCAGACATGCTATAGACGTTGACACCCAGATTTACAAAACTGTTGCGGAAAGGTTCAATTTTGCGTTCTTCTTCAGGAAGACTCATCTGGCTGATCACTTTGTAGGCTTCAATCATTACTAGACCCGTGACCATGCACGTCGTAGTAGCAATGGCTGGCACTATTTTCCCAGCAATCATCTTCACCTTATGCCTATCTGCGGGAGCAATACCATAGTTGGTCGCTCTAAGGTTTGCAGATGCCCAGATGAAATCAATATGGTGATTAGTGTCATCGTCCTTCTCAAATTCAGCAGGATTGAGTCGTTCGGCAACTGCCTGTAAGTTTTTCGGTTCATTGTTTGCCATCGAAGCCAGCTTATTCTCCAGTTCCTTAGCAAGTACTCCGTCATCATCCGCTCCTTCGACCGTATCATCATCATCTCCAGTCTTGATCTTCATTGATTTCGGTTGCCACTCCGGAATTTCGAGTTTATCAAGCGCCGGATGTAACGCCGACGGACTATCGTAATCCTTTGGAATAGAAATACCGTAGATACTTGCGAACATTGCTGCAGCCTCAGCAACAAATTTGCGATGAAGCTTGTCATTGATATCGAATTGCATCGGCTTCGGCATACGCTTTGGACCTGACCAGAATTTGTTCCCGTCTGCTGTTACATGATCCGGCGGGAAGTTATGCAGAAGCTGTTTGATTTGGTTGCTGTAATCCTCTTCAAAAGCGAGGCGTGCTTCGCGAACACAGGACTCCCAAGTTGCCTCTTCAGCAGCTTCAATAATCTTCGATACTCCTTCCAGTTTCTGCCTCCTGCTGTAATCATTACGTTCTTCTTGGATTTCGTCCAACCACTGCTTCGGATTTGACGCAAAGGCTTTGGCATCCTGAGCTGCCGATTTGAAATATCCCTCAAAATTATCCCTGCTCCATTCAATACAATGCTCAATAGCATTAGGGAAGTTTTTCAAGGTGCACAGGGGGATGCTCTCTTCAGGAGGGTCTACCTGGTCTGAATAGCTCTCTGTGAGATACGGCATAACAACTTGCGTATTTGCTTTAGTTCCGAGCGTGCCGCTCTCGAGCAAGGGTACCTTGTGCCACACACACTGCTCGTCAACATACTGTCGTGCCTTTAGGTTGTCCAAGGCGTTCGTCACAAAGCTTAGCCCCTGCCAAAAATCCTCGTTGTATATGTTCTCCGTGTCGGGTCCAACAGCAGTTTCCAAGGCTGTTATACGGTCACGCAGCTCGGGATTCATCTCCATGGCTGCCCGGGCAGCAGTGGTACTCTTTCCACAACCGACATCCTTCGGACGGAACAAAAATTGACGGTTCAAATTGGACACTTCGATGTTGTCCATGTCAGTGACTGTTATCTTTCCGCTGCCCTGTGTTCCTACTCCCATCAGGGCGAAATTCTTCAAGAACTCACAACCCAAAGCACCAGCGCCAACAATGAACACCCTCTGATTGCGAATTCGCTCAGTCATCTTCTTGCCGAACATGACGTTACTAAAGTGGTAACGGTCATTGCTGCTGCATTGATCGTTCACCTTGGCCATATCAGTGTTGATTGAATACAGTTCAAACGCATCCAGGTACAACCATTGTCGTAAGGGGGTGAATTTACCAGTAAACTTTACTATTTCCTGCGCGATCATCCCACCGAAAAACGCTCCCAGAGCAGGTAATTCTACCGCGGACAAGCGGACAAGGGTATCCTGAACAGCAGAGTCGACTTCAACCTCCATTCCTCCGCTCTTCTTGTTCTCTTCTGCCCATTGTTTGATTGATGTAATCACATTGGTTATTTCAGAGTCGTTGTGAGGCACTGGTTAGGGTTAGGGTTAGGGTTAGGGTTAGGGTTAGGGTTAGGGTTAGGGTTAGGGTTAGGGTTAGGGTTAGGGTTGGGG
>LVLI01002226.1:0-18268 GCA_001687465.1 Halocafeteria seosinensis | reverse complement strand
GGGTGGGGGTAATGGGGGAAAGATGGTGATTACCGACTCGTGGTCGACCGGTGAAATACAACAAGTAGCCGGCGGTATTATAGCGACTGAAGGAGGTGGTCATGATGGAGAACTTCTGATCGAAAACTGCGCCTCGTATGGTGAAATAAGCGGAGAGGGGGCCGGAGGTATAACTGGGTGGCGCACCGCTTTCAACGATGGAACCGTCATTGTTCGCCGGTGTTTCTCAACTGGAGATATTAGCGGTGAAAACGCTGGTGGTATAGGAGGACGATGGGCCGGACAAGAAAGCCCGTTTGTGAATGAATACTCAGAGTGCTACTCATTAGGTGCTATTAGTGGAGATGGAGCTGGAGGTATCGTAGGTAAGTTTGCAGCACTAGAATCAGGCAGCGTTCTAATAAAGAACTGCTTTTCAAGGGGAGTAATTAGCGGCTCCACAGCAGGTGGAATTACGGGTAATGAAGCAGGAAAAAAGCATGGCACTGTCGTGTTACGTAACACGTATGCATCTGGCGACATCGTTAGCGCCGACGGAGGAGGCTTGTTTGGCTCGATTGACTCTCTTTCTGGACCGATAGAGGCTCACTTCTCAGTCTATTCCACTGGTGGCGGAGGAGTCGCTGGCGAGGGAGCGAATCATATTACAGTAAACAATGATAATTCTAACAACCTATTATCTATCACTGGGACCCTGTTTAATGCGGAATGGCTCGGAAACATATGGTGGCCAGTCCCTGACTGCTTACCTATTCTGGCAAACGTAGACTTTTCACCAATTGACTGTGTGGAAGGAGCTGGTCCACCTCCTTCTCCTTCACCAAGCGTTACACCTAGCCAAACAGCTTCTACAAGCCCCACTACCTCGTCGTCTTCGACGCCAACAGCTACCTCGTCAGTCACAGCCTCTCTGTCTCCGAGTATCACGCCTACGCCAACCCGAACACCAACTCAGTCCGCCACACCGTCGTTGACAATGTCTTCATCACCAACGCCAAGTAGCACCCGGACATCTACAACAACCTCGGTTACGCAGACGCCGACAAACTCTCCATCCATTACAACCAGCACGACTCCATCCTCTTCATCTACTCAGAGCAGCACTTCAAGCAAAACGCCTACGGGGACTCCAACGCAAACTCCGACAAGTACTGTATCATTTTCCTCTACTGTGACATCTACAGCGTCCCCATCGTCGACGCACACTGCTTCTACTACAGGAACAACAACCCCTACGGCTTCGCCTACATCCTCCGTGACTCCTACAATATCCTCAACCTCATCAGCGACAGCTAGTTCATCATCGTCCAGCGAAGCCCCCGTCAAACAAGGGTTAAGGGAAAATTCTACAGGGGGCATCTCGGATGTTAACGTGGTCTTGCCTATTGTAATTATTCTTCCTTTGGCTGCGTGTTTTATATGCTTTCTTGCCCGGAAACACCGAAACAAACAGATCCATGCGAGTCCGCTTCGAACGTGTGCTACGCAACTGGGTGTCCCCTTGGAGTGCGTACGATTGTATCAAGACGGGAAACCTGCTGCACAGCAGGCAAATTCTGCTGAGAGTGTGAAGCGCCAAGAAACACTGAAAGAACCGACAGCATATTTGCTTTTCCCTGAAGACTTCCACCGAGGAGGGGTCCCGGTAGTAAGCTCGATCTCAGGAAGGGATCCTCGGCGATATATAGAAAATGGGAGAACTCCAGTACTTGTTGCCTTTTACAAGGATCTCCCTTCGATGAGTATCCCAATCCATAACCGTTTTGAACTCTGGCACCGGAAGTTGCAGTCTGTGATATGCGGACGGTTGCCACCACTAGTAATCGTAGAGGTACAGTCAGGGATTCCAGTGGAGTCATCATAGTATGATACGCCACATCGCTCTGGGCCGAGACAGGCTCGATCAGCTTTGATTCATGTATCCAAGACACGGGAGGCAGGAACCTCGTTGCCTAGCAAACGAAAAACGTCGCACTTCCGAGCACTGGACTGAAGGGCTGTACGTATTTTAATAAAACACCTACCGTTTTTTATTAAAAGTGAAAAGTCCTTGCTCTATATATGGCGTGCGACGCTCGGGTTATTTCTCAAAACCGTTAGGCACTGAGTAGTGGATGTTTCCTTGCCCGTTTCTCTCAACCTTTTCCCACAATACCGCCATCGGCAGTGGAAGCAGTACCATCCTAACCGGGTGCTATCGTCCTTTCGGGATATTACCTGTCACAACCATCGAATATGGAAGATATGACAACACTGCAAGATCACGGCGAGTGAGCCGAGTCAAGCAAGTCGTACCGGTACTTATCACGTACTGTAGTTTACCCAACGACAGTACACCGATATCAAATATCGTAAATATGTTCGTTTGGATTGATAGTATTTCATACTTACCTTGGAGTAACAATAGGTGTCGTTTTCTCATCATGTATAAGTTGGAGGAACTTCGGGACGCAAGGATTGGGTTGTTGAAGTCTGGATTTCTGTACCCCAAATTATAAGCAACCTCATTTCAGTCTCCGTTTGCTTCGAAAATGATAGAGCACTTGTACAACGTCAGTCAGTAAAGTCCCAGTGTTTCGTTTAAGCGAAACCTTTCTGGACTCACGTCTCATACTTGGCTTGCCAGATCGAACCAGAGGAAGTCTCTTCATCATCATAGTTCGCTCGGTGACATGCTGTGTCGCATTTTCCGAAGCATTTACTCCTGGGGTTGACGACAATTCAGTTTTCGGCTGGTCGTGCGACCCGGAACTGTGGAGATACTTGAAGGGGATTCCAATCTCCTGGTGGTAGGCGGGGCACAGAGGTTGATGTGGAACTGGCTGTAAATGTTCCCTGTGGGCTCTACGATGAAGTAGCACTGACAGAACGTGTGGACACTGTGGAGGTACTTGAAGCAGTCTCCGACCTTGTCTTTGTAGTTGATGGAGTGGACATGGGTGAAGGGCCAGAACTCGGTGGTAACTGAAAGCGCAGAATCGGCAGATTGTCTCTGCGTCATCATTAACGATCCAGAGTCCGTACGTCACCAGACCAGCCTCCCTGTTGCCCCTGTATGTCTGTCAAACTATCCGAATTTCCTATCTCTGCACGATTGCTGCCATCATCCACTCCTACGATCGACGCTGCTCCTCGTATACTGAGTATTACACTTCAATTGTACCAGTTGCTGTACTGTCTATAGTCCCTATAATCCCACCAACATCTGTACCAGTGAATGCACCTGATGCATATGTATCGGTGATGTATACATCACCTGTAGCATCTGAGCCCGACCCTCCTCTAATACCTCCTGCATGCGTGTCACTAATATCTCCTCGTGTATAACAATGTATAATATGTACTTCACCCGCATCGTATGCTACTTATGCTCCACTAATTCCTCCACTATCATCTGCAGATATTTTAGGGACCCATAATATAGCATTCCGTGACACAAACGAAACCATTGGTATGAACAGCACCACGACCCACAATACAACCACCCCTGTCAGTACCAGGAATGATATCTGCTTTGGAATAAGAACGGATTACATACACTTGACCACTCTTATGACCAGCAGCGTTTCCACAAACACCACCTGCCTTTCCTCTTTCAATGGTTCCAGTGGAATAACAATCTGTGAAATTGACGATCCCATGATCGTCTCCTACACGTTCTCCGTGTGTATTGGTATTGCTCCTACCGTTCTCCTGCAATACCACCTGCATGCCAACCCAGTAATACTGCCAGTATCCTCCCTGTGGAATACGAATTCGATATCTTGATGTGGCCACCACCATGATCACATATACCACCACCTGAACCATTAGCAATATCTCCTGATGAGCTACATGAATCTATGATAAAGAATTTCTGCTGCTGTTGGACAATAAACCCACCGTAGTCTGCCGTTGTTGTAGTGTTTTCCATTTGCCTTCGGCAGTTTAATAGGAAATGAAATGTGTGTGATGCTCTGTTGGGCCTAACCGGATTTCCTGGTAAAGCACTCTCATTTCACCACAGTCTCTCTTTGTCTCATTTGCATCGGAAATCACTGAGCTCGTGTACAATGCCAGTCGGTTAGGTCCCAGTACTTCGCTTATGCGCGACCTTCCTAAATACACGTCTCATAGTTGACTTGCCACATCGTACCAAGGGAAGTCTCTTCACCACCGTGCTTCCGCCGGTGGCATTCGGTATCGCAGTCTCTGAAGTATCTACCCCTGGAGTTGTCGAAGATTCGCTTTTGGGTTGGTTCGGTGACCCGGAAGATGTGGAGGTGCTTGAAGAAGATTCTAATCTTGCCGTTGATGGAGTGAACATGGGTGAAGGAGTAGGGGATGGCGGTGCTAATTGAAAGCGTAGAATCGGCAAATTCTCTTCCACGTCATCAGTAGCGACACCTGTCGCACCTAGAGCCCATACATCATCAGACCATCCACCCCGTTGATACAGTTGTCCATGAATATCTGTCAAGTTGTCCGAATTTCCTGTTTCTGCAAGCTTGCCGCCATCATCCACTCCTACCATCGACACTGCCCTTCCACTGCCATCGTATACCGAGTATTTCACTTCAATAGTACCATTTGCTTCACTCTGTATCTCTCCTATAACTCCCCCAGCATCCGTACGCGTAACTGCACCTGATGCATATGTATTCGTGATGTATACATCGCCTGTAGAATATGAGCCCGATCCTCCTGTCCTTGCTCCAGAAATACCTCCACTGAATATGCCACTAATCTCTCCTCGTGTATAACAATCTATAATATATACTTTACCCTCATTGTGTCCTGTATGTGATCCGCTAATTCCTCCACTATCATCTGCAGCTATTTGTCCCATACTATAACATTCCTTGATATAAACGAATCCATTGGTATGGCCAGCAGTACTACCCACAATACCACCACTCTGTTGACGAATGATATCTCCCGTGGAATAGGAACGAGTTATATACACTTGGCCATTCGTATGTCCAGCAGTATTTCCACAAATACCACCTGCCCATTGTCCTTCAATATTTCCAGTGGAATAACAATCCGTGATATTGACAATCCCATGATTGTATCCTACTTGACTTCCTGTAATACCACCTGCACTCGAACCCAGTATCCTCCCTGTCGAATACGAATTTGATATCTTGATTTGACCATTATCATTACTACTTCGATAACCACATATCCCACCACTATAAGAACCGGTAACACCTCCTGATGAGCTACATGACTCTATGATAAAGAATTTCTGCCGTTGCTGGACAATGAATCCACCGTAGTCTGCAGTTGATCCATTCCTAACATCAATGTTTCGAACCAAGGGAGCTTGATCAAACGATGCAACACTTCCTAGTATCTTGAACAATCCTTCGAAACCTGTTATTCCGTTCAGATCTATTATGTGACCATTCTGCCGACCACCATCAAAGACCTCATTCGCATCCAACGAAATATAGTCGTTGGGCGCATAACCGTGATCACTCCACACCAACACACTACAATTCATTTCAAACTGGTTTTGGTCCCAACTAAAGTGAAAACAGGATTCCTGTCCATTCCGAATAGTGGGGCGTAAATCTATTCCTGTTGCCGCTGCCTCGGTCGAGAAGATGCAACCGAAAAGCAATGACATTATCATAGCCTTCCTTGGTGATGCAGTGACGTTGGTAGTTGGCAGAGTGTAATTTAATGACTTTTCCAAATCTGGCGCATGATGCTGCAACCGCTTCGTTTTTGTACTAGGTTGTACTGGCCATATCAGTGCCTGGAATTGGGCCTTAGTACACTGTAACAGAAAAGAACAATGAGTGCTTTCCAAAGTGTTACTACTTGGAGCTGGAGAGCAATCGTCTCCAGAAGCAACCAAACTCTTGTCGTTCAGAAACTTAAATACCCATGATAAAACTTGAAATATTGTGATGAGCAAACTGAATGAAGCAAGCAGGGAGTTCTCCGTCGGGAAAGTCGAGTTATGGAATCCAAGTAGCAGCATGCGCCCGAAGTTAGGCTCAGCGGTTGTTGAGAACCTGGAGACAATGTGTCGGTCACTATGGGCTCCATCTACATCATTCACCATTTTGCTGTGTCTTATATAAACCGTATCTCCGGGGGGTATACATAACTGGACAACTGACTGGGTGATAAGAAAGCTCGTTTGCTCTTGGAAGTTATGCGTTCCTGGCATACCAGCTGGCCGATTACGGACGAAGTTGTTCACCGTTTCGTACGCCAGTATAACCTCAAAGAAACAACCCTTGAACATTTTGGGGGTCATAAACTTAGACGATCCAAGATGCTGCATCTCTATGGCTTTGGATTGTAGCGGTTCAGCTGTATCTTTCACAACAGTCGTGCATGCGAGCCCCTTTCTTGTTGGCGTATTTCCCTCAAGTATGCAATACCAATATTCCGCAGATTCCAAACTGTGGACCTCTTTCTCTAGCAACAACGATACGATCGGCACAGAGGAGAGTTGGATATTGTTGCTTTGCCGTTTGCTGCGAACGGCCGAGTGAGGATGAGCAGAATAGACCAGCCTACATGCCGGTTGACTTACTGGGTCATTCTCCAAAGACTTGTACCGAATCGACATAGTAGATTTCTAAAAGGAGAAGAACCAGCGGCAGGAAATACCTTGCGTTGCTCATTCAGTTTGGGAAAGTCCAGTTTCTTTTGATCCGGATCAGAATCAATTATCAAGCGAGGACGGACAGCCATGAAAGCAAACCCTATCAACATAAGCACCCATAGCAAGGTGGCCAAAGATGGTCTATAGTTTCCGGTTCGTGCCATCATGGTTAGTCGCCTTGGAAAAGAACGGTCTTTTTGCGTTTTCTCCCGGTCTGTTCCCTGGCTTGTTTTTTCTTCCTGTGGTTCCTGCTTTGCCGGTGTTGGTGCTTTAGAAGAACAACTCTCTTACAAGCACTCCTTCTTTGGTTTTGTATTTTGGGCATCAATGTTGCACACAAGTTGCATAGTGTCCTCAAAGCTCAGTGGCTGTCGCCCGAGCACTGCGAGCCGTCGGAACAAGTCCTGAGTCTTCAGAGTACAAAGTTACTATAGCAGAATTTCCAGTTTGTACCATTACTACTTGTCATGAGACGGTTCCAATAATATTAGCTCTTGTTGCATGGTTGTCGCTTTGGGATAAATTTTATGTCGAAACGACCAGCAAGTGAGCGCGAATGATTGTACAGTACATTTGGAAGCCTACACAAGGATTTCCGAGATTGGTATTCTCTACAAAATAACATGGACCTTTGAGGTATGGGAGGAAAAGACAGAATCCGATGCGTATATTGTATGCCCCAATGCCATTGGGCGCTCACATGGGGCTGATTGTCGGGAGTGCGTGATAGGGAGCTACGAACTCATTGAAATAATTGAATACGAACATCATTTCAAACATCGTCAATGGATTGACCAAGTGGAAGCAGAGAGTCGTCGGAACTCATAACTGCTTGCACAGGGTTCACACTCGAAAAATCTGTCACATCTGTGTATGTGTGTCCGAAACTACGTAGGAATCCCGGTTCAAGCGGTTCAACAGGATGACTGAACATTACATGCTTAACTGTTTTTCATCTATCCAGTTCCAATATATCCACTCGTATTCAAGTCGGGTACCATATCAGTGTCCATAAGCTTTCCCGGAGTTCGCGGGGAAGTCCTGCCTCCATGGTTGGTCCATTGGTGGTTCCAACGGTGGATGGCAGCGTGCTCATAACGTGCTTTGCAAAAACAGAATCTCGCATCACGCAAAGTGTTACAGGGCGGCCACACCAACTGTGACGTTCTTCATCCACATCACAACCTTTCTCTCGCGGCTGATGTAGTTCCTCACCCAGGAAGTGCTTCTTTTCTAGATCCTGAACTCCACGCATGCATTCCTAATGGCAGCCAGTGCCTCGGTCAAGCATCTGATACTTCTACCATTTATCCTGTTCTTGTTTCTTAACTGGGGGTGCTTCAATATCGCCCCTCAATATTTCAGCCAACGATTGGCCCCCGCATCGCTGAGTCCACAGTTGCTTCTTCAACAGTACGTTGCCATGCAAAACACCAGCCAGATGTTTGGTTCTTTTATTCCCAATCGGAGTGTCAGTAACCCGTATTCCGGGGCAAACTGTCGGCAATATATTGTGCAGCTCGCCAGGTCCTCCCAACTCACACTCCGAACTCAGTGTTTTCACGCAATGCTTTCAGTTCAATTAGTGGAATTTGCTTCTTCCTATCGTGTACATGCACACACAGAATGAGATTGCGCACGACCAGAAGAGCGCCATTCATGTCTCCCAGGACCACAGGAACTCGGAGGAAGAAACAGAAACTCTTTGACGCTGCTGCGAGTATGAACCCACGAGTAGATGAACAGGAGGCAAGACAAACGCACATTTTGAATATAAGAATATGGTACTCACACACATTAGGTGTTTGTGACTCTTCACAATCGACCTCCATTGACGCATTTCGCCTGTTGGTGTTCTTGCCAAACGCACATTTCCATGAATATGGTACTCACACACATTACGTGTTTGGGACTCTTCACAATCGACCTCCATCGACGCATTTCCCCTGTTGGTGTTCTTGCTAGCGTCTGGTATCTCTGTTTTGACAGAGAGATTGATTGACTAAAGTGTAGTGACCAGTTGTCTGGTTCAGAGTTTGGTGATCTCGGATTCATCAAGACCGTCGGGAAGATCTGCATTTGCTTTTCTCAGGGGTTTCTAAGGTTATGTGTTCCTGCGTTGGCTGTTCACTCAATTACGGCGAACGCTTCTTCGACTTTCTGTACTATGGGTGGATTGTTGCCGTCTATAGCATTGTACCCCATTTGCCTTTGGCAGCTTAGTTGGAAAATGAATGCGTGCGGGATTTCCCGGCAAAGCCGTCCCATTTCACCATAGTCTCTTTGTGTCCCATTTGCTTCGGAAATCATAGACCCTTGTACAATGTGAGTCGGTTAGGTCCCAGTATTTCGCTTAAGCGAGACCCTTCTAAATACACGACTAATAGTTGGCTTACCACATCGTACCAGCGGAAGTCTCTTCATCACCGCGTTTCTCCCGGGGATATTCGGTGTCGCAGTCTCCGAAGCATCTACCCCTGGAGTTGACGACGATTTGCTTTCGGGTTGGTTCGGTAACCCGGAAAATGTGGAGGTGCTTGAAGGAGATTCCAACCTCCTGGTGGTAGTCGGGGCAGAGGGGGTTGATGTGGAACTGGCACTTCCTGTAAAGATTCCCTTTGGGCTCTGCGACGACGACGGCGTAGCACTTGCAGAGCGTGTAGAAGAACTTGAAGGAGTCTCCGATCCTGTCGTTGTGGAATGGGTTGGATATGATACTGGCAATTGAAAGCGTAGAATCGGCAAATTCTCCTCACCGTCATCAGTAACGTCACCTGCCACGTCTAGAGCCCATACGTCATCAGACCATCCTCCCTGTTGATACAGTTGTCCCTGTATGTTTGTCAAATTATCCGAATTTCCTGCCTCTGCAAGATTGCCGCCATCATCCACTCCTACGATCGACGTTGCCCCTCCATTGCCGTCGTATACCGAATCTTCCACTTGAATAGTACCACTTGCATCACTCTGTATATGTCCTATAATCCCGCCAGCATCCGTACCAGTGACTGCACCTGATGCGTATGTATTTGTGATGCATACGTCGCCTGATTCCCATCCTGTCCCCCATCCTGTAATACCTCCTGCTTTGGTGCCACTAATCTCTCCTCGTGTATAACAATCTATAATATGTACTTCACCCCCATCGTGTGCGGTATCACCCCCGCTAATCCCTCCACTATAATCGGCAGATATTTGTCCCATACTATAGCATTCCCCGACATAAACGAATCCATTGATATAACCAGCACTAGTACCCACAATACCACCACTGCGTCGACCACTAGATATGGTATTTCCTGTTGAATAGGAACGAGTTACACACCTGACCATTCTTACGACCAGACCCACTTCCACAAACACCACCTGCATATTGTCCTTCAATATTCCCAGTGGAATAAGAATCTGTGACATTGACAATCCCATGATTATATCCTAATTTGCTTCCTGTAATACCACCTGCATAAAAACCCAGTATCCTCCCTGTCGAATACGAAGTCGATATCTGGATCCGACCGGTATCAAGACCACTTTTATGACCCCCCACCTCCAAAACCAATATCTCCTGATGAGCTACACGAATCTACGATAAAGAATTTCTGTCGTTGTTGGACAATGAATCCGCCATTTCTTGCAGTTGATCCATTCCTAACATCAAAATTCCGAATCAAGGGAGCCTGATCAAATGATGCAACACTTCCCAGTATCTTAAACAATCCTTCGAAGTCGGTTATTCCGTTCAGATCAATTACCGGTAGGTGCCCATACTGTCGACCACCATCAAAGATCTCATTCGCATCCAACGATATGTAGTCGTTGCTCGTATACCCCTGATCACTCCACACCAGCACACTGCAAGTCATTTCAAACTGGTTTTCGTCCCAATTATAGCGAAAGCAGGATTCCGTTCCATTCAGTATTTTGGAACGTAAGTCTGTTGCTGTTGCCGCTCCGTCGCTTGCGAAGATGCAACCGAAAAGCAATGACGCTAATATAGACTTGGTTACTGACCTTCGCAAACCGTAATCCAGTGATTTTACCAAATCTGATGGATGATGCCCCAAGGCCTTCGTTTCTGTATTAGTTGGTACTGGCCAAATCGGTGTCTGGAATGGCGCACTACATTGCAACAGACAAGAACAAACAGTAGTTCCTTCCAAAGATTTATTAATTGTCCCTGGCGAACAAGCGAAGCTCCTCTCTTCCGAAACCATCCAAATCAAAGATACAACCTCCAATGACGCAATGAGCAAACTGAATAAAACAAGCAGTGATTTCTCCTTGGGGAAGGCCGAGCCATGGAATCCTGGTAGCATAATGTGCTCGAAATTATTAGCAGGCTGAACAGTTATTGGGAACCTGGGCAAAACATGTCGGCCACTACAGAGCCGATCCACATCATTTGCTATGGTGTCTCTCCTAAAAACCGTATCTCCTGGGGGTATGCATAAATGTACAGCTGATTCGGTGATAAGAAAGAGCGTTTGCTGTTGGGGATTATGCCTACTGGGCCAAGCAGTCGGCCGGTTATCAGTACATATATGCGCTGGATTGCCGTGTGTGGCAGTCCAACGACAAAGGAAGTTTTTCGCAACTTTGTTTACCCCAAGGTTTGAGTTTGTGTTGTGCGACAGGATTAGCCAAAAGAAGCAGCCTATGAGCATGTCAGTGGCGTTTTGGAGCATAATGTTAGACGCTCTCAGGTGATGCATCTCGGTGGCTTTGCGATGTAGCGCTACACCTGTGCCTGTCACAACAATTGTACATGAGAACCCCTTTCTGGTCATGGTATTTCCCCCAAGGATGCAATACCAGCATTCCCGAGATTGCAAACTGTGGACCTCCTCCTTTCCTAGCAACAACGAGTCGACCGGCATCGAAGAACGTTGGATATGGTTACGTTTCCGTTTGCTGCGCACAGTGCAGCGCACCCACGTAATCAAGATGAGCATAGCAGAGCAGACCAACTTATATCCCGGTTGACTTACTTGGTCATTCTCCAGGGACGTGCAAAGACTTCATGCAGCAGAGTTGCACCATGAGAAGAAGAACCAGTAGCAGCAGGAAATGTCACGACGTGCTGACTGGGTCTGGGGAAGTCCAGCTCTTGATCAGAATCAGAATCAGAACCAGCCATCAAGTGAGGACGGGCAGCCAGCAAGGCAACCCCTATCAGCATCACCGCCGATCGTAAGGTGACCAAAGGTAATCTATTCTTCGTGGATCGTGTCATCATGATTAGCAGGTAGCGTTTCGAGGCAGGCGATGGATCACGATCCTCTTTTTTTTTCTCTGCTCCTTATTCTTTCTTCCTCCTCTAGTCTACTTTGCGCCGGTGCTCCAGAAGAACTCCGTTTCTACAAACACTTGTTTGTTACCATGTTTTGGTCGACAATAATGTATACTACGTGCATAGTGTCCAGACATTGGGGAACTTAGCCCCGCCCTTCTTCCCGTTAGGGGTGACCGTGACCCGAGCAAGTCCAAAGTTTCAGAGTGCAACCTGTTTGTACAACAGTAGTAGAATTTTCGGTCGACGCCACTCCTACAGTATGTTTCATACCAACGCTGTCCAATAAGCTTTTCCGGCACGAAAGTCGCCTTGGGCTAAATTTTATGTCGAAATTGAGGCCTCCTCAAGACAAGAGCTTGCTTGAAGTCTGGGATGCCGACTATCCATTACCAATCAAATGATACAGACAAACTTCCCATGATGCGACGCTCGAAGAATGAGAGGATCATGACGGCCAAAGGCTTGTCAAGTCTCTAAATTAGTGAGAAGATTCCTATGGGATCCGTGCAAGGTGCATGGGCATTGAAGGTCTTTTGGTGCATCAAAAGCCATGCCATAAAAGCCATAAGCAGGATGATCCAGGAAAGTGATATGTTTCTGGTGGTAGTGGAAATGTGGAACCTGCATGCTTACGGTGCCATTTGGAACCTTGCGCTGTTACACGTGACGTATGAAGCAACAACAGTACAGTTTGAGTTGTTTCACCAAAGCCTAGTCTCTAAGCAGAGAGTGTGCGAGTCGATGTCGTCCAACTCTTGGAAGTCGAGTGGGACCAACACTACTGCTGTGGAAGATGGACACGCACATGCGCAAGCTAACTGCCTCTGCTGATTCGTTGAGATACGGCTAAAGTGTGGGTTGCGACACCAGGAAGAGAAGACGACGACTCGTTTATCTATTTTGCTTGACTTGGCTAGGAAGAGGATTCCGTCGTACACATCCACTTTGTGGATTATGTACACACATTCATTGGAAGTGAACACGGCCACCACAGTAGCCATGCGGAACTTCTCATCGTTCGCGTTTGACAAGAATCGGAACCAGCACACTCTACTTTTCTCTGGGGTTTGAAATTCCGATTCGTATCGGCACTTGAGAAATGGACTAGGTCGGTTCGGTGGATGGCATTTGCTTCTTCTATCAGGTGCACGCTCAAACAGAATGGGTCCACGCAAGGCTAAGAGAGCGCCATTTATGTCTCCGAGGACGACAGGAACTCGGAGGAAGAAACAGAAACTTTCTGATGCTTCTGAGGATATGCCCCCAGAAAGAGATGAACGGCCAATACAAAAAGAAGCTAGCAAGGAGACAAAGACGGGGACTGCAACAATGGAGGTTGATGATGAAGAGGGTGAAATGAATGATGTCCTATCGAGAATTCTGAAATTGTTGCAGCTACAGTCGCCGGACGACTGTTTACGCGTGGGCGCTTTATTGAGGCACAGAGGCCTCTACAAGGATTGTTTAAAATACTACAATAGTTTGGAACGACATATTGAGAGAATCCGCGAGAAAGAGCCTTATCATACAGCTCAGCAAGTAAGTTCATCCTTCATGGAGGAATTCGCACTCCCGTAGAATTCTTCTTTTCCCATCACCCTACTGTAATCTTCTTTTTTTTGTCCTTCTTGCAGACATGGAGTCCTCTTGCCATACAAGCACTACGTTACAATAAAAGCATTGCAACAGCTCACAGTAAGCTCGCCGAAAATGATCTCCTTCGGCCGAGAAAGGACAACAATACCTGTAAAGAAGAACCGGAATCGTAAAAATGGAATTTGGCCACTTTGTTTTCCCACACACGAAGTATTCCCCGTGTATAATGGAGTAGAAAGTGCTTAATAGAATGGATGTATCCACAGTCGGACAGTCATAATTAACGTACTTAGTGACTTCAAAAGTGGTTGTATGAATGAGTGGCTGTTGAAGGCCTTACTTGAGCCGACTGAAGGAATCATACACATTCGGTCATACTATGAATGTTATGCGAACGCATGTACAGAAAGACAGTTGTATAATTACATATAAAGTGAATAACTCATATAATTGAGTACACAATGGAGTCTATTTATAGCTTTTTCGGCATGTCTTCGTCTTCCTCTGGGGCAGCTGCTGCTCCTTCAGACCATGAGACGACAACGCATACAGCATCAGCAGACAATCCTGATATGGAAGAGGCAGGGGAATGGCAGGAAGTGACTACATCATCATCGTCGAGACGAAAGAAAAGGAATCAACAGAGGAAAAAGAAGAAAAAGCAGCAGGAATCCCGGGCCAATAGCGCCCAGTCAGATCATCATCATGGGCAAGGAGATGACGATATTGATGGCAGTGACGACGAAGATGATATCGATTCTTTGCTCGTCTTTGGGGGACATACGAATACCGTGAAAAAGGCATCGGAAGAAAGTGGAATTCTAGCCGCAGCGCACCAGAGTGGAGACTCTCCTTATGCAAATACAGAGGCTTCTAGGGCTGTACCGACGCGATCCATAGGTGCTGAGGGTACGAAACAGTCTCTTCGCACGGAGAGAAAGAAGCAGGAGCAAGAGAAGCGACAGACTAAACGGCGGGAAAAAGCGCATACTTCTTTGAAATTAACCATGAATGGCCTCATGGCTGCACAAGATGCTCATGCTTCCAAGACCAAGAAAAAACTCATCTCTCCCATTGATACAAGTGTGAAGACGCAGAAGGAGACCGGGAGCTCCGCAAGCACGGAGGGAGAGGAAGGAGAGCGAAAAGAGTATTCCAAGAGCTCGTTAAGCCCTAAGCAAGAGTTTATGCAAGTTTTGCAGCAGGGCCGACACCATGCTCGACTGAATAAACCGGCGTCTGCAATTTCGTACTTGGAGAAAGCCCTTAACTTGGCCCAAACACACAAGCAACCGTATTGGCAAATGTAAGCGCAATAATATATGCGGCAATATCTATGACAATAGTTTGTGCATCATGAGCTCGCGTATACTTGGTGGTACATTTGGCTTTGCTGCAGGTTGGCGTCTCGCGACGGAGGATATATTTGGTCGAAAGCCGGACGAACGCGTGCAGCCATTTCTGCATGGGAGCAAGAATTATGGGCATCCACTCTGCTGGCTTCAGGAATTGCGAATCAACACTCGGGTCTCTCATCGGAAGCATGGCAACAGTGCAAAACAGCAATTCAGAGCGTTTACACTAGATTGTCCCAAGCGTACGAAAATATTGCTGAGTATGAAAGGCGTGACACATATTTCTCACTTGCAAAGCAATACGATGATCCGACGACAGGTGACAAAGCCTTACTGAAGCTGCTGAAAAAGGTGCAGAAGGATCCGACCACATCTGCAAATCAGAGTACACCCTCTTACCAAAGTACGACTGATACGGCCACAGAGGCAACTATCCCACAGTCACTTCTCAGTGGTCAAGGAGTCTCTCACGAGGGGAACCAGACTGCGGAAGCCGGCGAGGAAGAAGACTGCGACGCCAGTTCGGACGAAGAATGTGCCTCAAAAGCAGATGAAGGAGTCGAGGCAGCTATTGGTGACAACTGGAACGTGTGCAATAGTTTGCTCAACCGAGCCTTGTTCTATAAGGATAAACGCGCACGACGGATTCTGTTGACACCTCATTCCAGTACCAATGCTACCTTTCTGATGCTCGCCGCCGCCAAAAGCCGGTTAGACATTTTGCGAAGGCTCTTGCAGCTAAAGGTGCCCCGTCGCTATATGGATCTCGAGGATGCTAATGGTCTGACAGCACTTGTCTGGGGGTGCAAGTTTGGTTCCAGCAATGCCGTAAACTTACTCCTTGAAGCCGGAGCAGACGTCGACTGCTGTTTGCATGGTGCTGGACAAGATGTACTTCCTGAGGATACAGTGGCTTCTCTGAGGGAATGGACTGATACGCCAAAGAATCAGAGAGGACCTTTTCGTTTACCGGGGGACGAAATAGAGAGTACGGCTGCAAGGACGCGGCAAGAGAACTCTCAGGGGGAACAGCAATCTACAGAAGGAAGTCATCTTCGTTCGCCCGACCAAAGAGCTGGTCCCAGTTCTTCTCAAGGTAAAAGAAGCAACCTGGGCCAGCCGCGTGAACTAGAAAAATGGAAACCAGAGCATGAAAATTTGCAAACGCTAGAGGAATATCTCACTTTAGAGGAGGAAGAAGAACTTAAACTATCGTTGCGGCAACCTGCTAGCGCTCAAGGCTCCGGCAAACCGATACAGACTACAGGGGGATTGTGGGATGGTGACGCCGAACATGGTGCTTTGGACGATACGTTTCTCACAGGAACGGTGGAGGACAATGTGGACGAATATAAGGACGAAGAAGGTAAATGGGATCAGTTTGCGGCGAATGAAGCGCTCTTTGGGGTTAAGGCCGGTAGTTTTGACGAATCAAAGTACACTACCCCTTTAAATATTCAAAAATTTTCGGCTGCACAGATCTCAGAGGCCGAGAAGGCGGCCTCCGAGATTGCGGCAGCGTCAACAGTGGATGAACTTCGGGACGAGGACGAAGAGCAAGCATTCGCCTCAGTTCCTCGGTAATCTCCGTGGAAATGTTTCATAATCTAGGAAGGAAGCACAGACAAAACGAAATACAACTTCCATCGCTACAATACACAAGAAGATTATTATGTAGGTCTCTTTAAGGTTCATATGTCTATTTGTAAACTGTAGCCTTGAATCATTGCAAACGATGAAGA
The DNA here is from genome assembly GCA_001687465.1 of Halocafeteria seosinensis. Lineage (NCBI taxonomy): Eukaryota > Bigyra > Bicosoecida > Halocafeteria > Halocafeteria seosinensis. The sequence goes on along the minus strand of LVLI01002226.1, from coordinate 1,672 downwards.
ACCTGCGCAGGACCAAACAAAGAATATGTTCCATAACCATCGGCTCTGCACGGGGACTAAAAACCAACGACTTACTTCTTGAAACACAATTGGAATATCGCATCGTCTTTCATGGGTCAAAGGCAAACAAGGTGCGCAACCACGGCACCAGCAATAGTCCCCCATTCATCTCTACCTACAAGAGCGAAAAAGTAAGCTTTCTCGTTTCTCTATAAATAGAGAAAACGGGGTTAACAAGAAAGAGAGTCGTTAGTAAGTGAAGCATCCCCATCCACGAGAGCAAGAAAACCAACGGTAGTGAGCGAGCGGGAGGCGAATGAGAGAAAGTGGTACTTGGCTACATCCCCCCTCTTGAATCACCAACGATCCAGTAGTAAAGCAGCACGAGAAAAGATATAGCCATGAAGCTAATATTAATAATCAGGGTAGTAACAGAAGGATTTCGCCAAATACGCAAAGGCATGTCCTTCCGGTCCCTCACCGGGAGGAATCAAGAAGCATAGGTGAGGGCGATCCCGTAGACGGCGACGATGCAGTACATGGTACTGAATTCGGTTCGTACACTAAACGATCCATCCACCTTGGCATCCCATAGACATGAGCTACTGGTATTGTATCCGGCTCCAGCTTTCTGGAGCACGCTGCAGTTGACAATGTACTTGAATGGCTTCTCCAGCTGCTGCAACTTCTGTACACAGTTGTCGGCGACCGTCGCGGTCCACTCGGACATGTGTTGGCCATTAAACTCCTTATCTCCTAGCACATTTTGGACCTCGTTTTGGACAATGTCCTTGGCTTCCTCCGCAAAATCTTCAAATTTTTGCTGCTGATACTGCTTTTCCCCCTCAGCTTTCGACATTTTGGGTTTTTACGGTATTTTACCTTGTCTCTCTGTGCAACCAAATGGGGTAGAAAGGGCCTTATGACGTGTATAATGGACCTGGAAACAAGATCGTTTTGAAAAAAAAGTGGCCCCAATCTTACCTTTAAATACCCTTGTACAGTCAATTAAGACGCTTTTCAGATCTCTTGGACGATGCGCAAGATCTTAATCTTTCACGAGAAGGGGCATATCTCTATCAAAACATACGGAAAAAAGCCTATAATGGACTCTATTCCTCGGCGGGAAGGTGGATACGGTTAACGACCTTTTTTGTTGTTTCTTTTCCCCCTATGGCCTCCCCTGTGTCATTTCCCTTCTCACACGCAACACGCATCTGCGTTTGCCGGGCCCGGGGCCCGGGCCTCTTTTTTTGATCCGGGACAGCAGCCCGGATTTAGCGAACTTCATCGGTGATACAGTGTAGTACTGCCCTTCCCGACTTCGTTCTTCGTCACTCCATAGAGATACAAGGTACCATCTATGTCTGACAACCTCGCTGAATTTCTCGTCTCTGGAAGCTTGTTGCCATCATTCACTCCGACTAGTGACACTTGTACACAACTGTACAACAATGTTGTACAACAAGTTGCCAGTGTACACACCGAGTACTGTACTGTGGGGTACATGTACGTCACGTGGCCCTCCCGCGTCAGGTGGAGGCTTGTCATTGGTCACAACTGTTGCGTCGGGAGCAACACTTCATCCTGCCTGCGCTGCTGCAACCGGTCTTGGCGTTGGCGCCGCTGTGGCAGGCTCAGGGTCTTCTCCTGCCAGACTGAGCCTTGTCGG
>LVLI01002200.1:0-16218 GCA_001687465.1 Halocafeteria seosinensis | reverse complement strand
TTGGGATTCCAACGGATGAGGTGTATATCGTTCCCGTGTTTCCGTTGTTCCTTCAAACTTCGCCTTACTAGGACTGTATTGCACCGGTTCCGGAGCTTTGGGGGGCTCTAATGGATAACTAGTATATCGTTCTTGGGTTTCTGTCGTCCCTTCGAATTTCGTCTTACTCGGACCATATTGAACTGGTTCGGGAGCGTTTGCGGGTTTAACAGTCTCCGGAGGGGTGAAAGAAGCACGAGGATGAGGTTGGTGTGCTATACCTGACGCCAGTCCTGTGCTATTGTCCGCTGAAGTGTCGGTTACACTTTTGTCGCTCTTTTGATGTACCTGTTTACCAATATTGGGAGCATTTGCTCCGTTGAACTTCGCGTGCCGTAGCTTATATTGTTCTTGTGCCTCCGTGATTCCTTCAAACTTTGAATGCGGACGAGAGTAGGCAGGCGCTCGCTTAGGCTGCCGATGTTCTATACGGTAAGACGGGTATTTGTCGCGAAACTCAGATATTCCCCCAAATCTTGAATCCCTCGAAGAAATGGCGCTGCTAGCAAGCTCTTTGTGTCGTGACCCATTTTGGACATCAAATGCTTGCCTGCTAGTATGGCGCTTTCCTAGTGGCGGCGACGAGAATTGGTCCCGCGACTGTGTAGTTCCTTCAAGTGTAACATGGGACGGGGAATATTGACGCACTGCCCTTCGAGGTTGCTTTTCTACAGAGTGTGGTCCATAACTCCGTTGCGACTCAGTTTTCCCCTCAATCTTAGTGCTACTAGGAGTGTACGGTATCCTCGCACGAGCTTCGCGTTGTTCTATACGATGAGATGGGTACTTATCCCGGAATTCCGTTGTCCCTTCAAATTTTGTCTTACGAGGGGACCATTGGTGGCTGGATGCCAAACCAAGATGTCTCTGTTCTCTCTGGTGATTGAGTTGGTATGATTGAAACTGTTCTTGAGTTTCTGTTTTCCCTTCGAATTTCGTCGGACTAGACGTAAAGGTCGAGGGGCTATGCTGGTGCTTCCTTTGAACCGGGTGAGGTGGGTACTTCTCCCGTGATTCAGTAGTTCCATCAAACCTACGACCAGCTACGTCCTGAGCAGACTGTCCACCTTGTCCATCGTGAGTACGCCCAATCTGGACAGAGGAAGAATGGTGAAATGGGGCGCTGGATGTATTCGTTTGAAATTTCTTTGGGGACCTGGACTGGGGAGACAGGGGATGGTTGATATACTGAGCTTGCGTCTCCGTAAGAAACGCGGTGTTCCCTTCTGGTGACTTCCTGCTTTCCCCATGTCCGGCGTTCTGGTGTTCGCTTGTCTTTTTGTTGTTGTCCTTCGGAGAAGGTACGGCATTTCCCTTGTGAAGAGGAGGATTTGGCGAAGGCGCTGTCACATTGGGTGGGGTACAGGAGGACCGATTTTTCGCTGCAGTTGCCGCCGCCGGTGGTCCTCTGAGTTGAGCCTTCTGGAGGGCGCTATCAAAGTCTGTCAACACAAATATATGAATTCAGTTTCTAAGATACCCACTAGCATGCAATAAGGAGGGGAAACAACCCGTATTCGGCCTTCTCACCTACCTAAAATCTTTTGGGCCCCCGGTTGTGAGGGCGTTGCCGTCTTGTTTTCCATGATTTCCAGCCAGTGCACCCTCCGGTTGACAATTACACACACACACACACACACAATTCCGAACGCGAAAGGACAACCCCAAAGCAACGAAAATGTGTAAAAAGCCGCCTATGGGGCAAGGAAGCGGAGGGAGTCTCATCAATCTTCAAGATCTCAACGGTCCACCGGGATACCCAACTTCAACTTCAGGCTGATGAGAGACACGAATCCTTGGGAAATGGGTACATTTACGGGTTGTACTGGTAGTATCAGTGGTGTTGTGATGATACTGTGTGTTGATAGGGCGACGAAAGAATTAGGGATTATTGCGAAAGAGAAAGAGGGAGAGAGAAAACCAAAGAAAGAACGCAAGAAGCGCTCTCTTTTCCATTGAAGTTTTTTGACTGATTGTGACCGACGCTTTTCAATTCCACCATGGAGGAGACGAATGTCCATGAAGAGTACTTTGAGGCGAACCAAGAAGAGCGCCAAGATACGGACGATGTGGTCGAGTACGTCTCGATACCGCAACCGGGAGGATACGAGCAACTTCAAATTGCACGGAAACCCACGGCTTTACTAGGGGCTAACTACACCAATCCTGGTGAAGATGCCGTCGAAGTCGATGTTTTCGCTGCGGGAGTCAACTATGCAGATGTATGCATCCGGTGGGGTCTGTATGAAAGCGCGAAAAAATTTGTTGGATGGCCTATCACTCCCGGCTTCGAGTTCTCTGGAGTGGTGAGAAAAGCTGCTTCCGAAGCACGAAGTGATACGTTGGAGTCTGGGGCTCAACATCCACCGGCGAGTGCTTCTAAGATGAACTCAAACATGCAGGCGAAACAGAGGGGTAAATTTAAACCGGGGGATCGTGTTTTCGGTGTGACTATGTTTGGCGCCTACTCGAAACGAGTGATTGTCCCAGCACATCAGCTGTTTCATCTTCCAGAATCATTGTCGTACGAGGAAGGTGCTGCATTCCTGGCTGTGTATATGACTGCTTACTATGCATTGAATGTCTTAGCGCAACCTCCCAGCGGTAGTTCAGTGCTGATTCACTCTGCAGCGGGGGGAGTGGGTGGATTGCTGTCCAATTTAGCTCGGATTCGTGGGAATAAGGCTGTTGGTGTCGTAGGAAGATCCGACAAGATAGAATATGCCGAACGCTGTGGATGTGATGCCGTGGTAGACAAGTCTAAATGTGACAGCCATGCAGCCATGTGGACTGAAATTGAACGGCATGGAGCAGACGGTCTATTCACGGCGGTATTCGGTATGTTAAGACCAACCCGCGCTCCAAATCTAATCTAATTTGTAGGTTTTACTAGTTTTATGCAGATGCTAATGGGCCCTCCACTCTTAAGCAAAGTTACGAGCACCTCGCTCCTACCGGAAGACTTGTTACATACGGGTTTCATTCAATGCTGCCCAGATCTGGCGGCAGACTCAATATGTAAGTTGCTGTGTTAAGCGCAATTTTTTTGGTGTACCTAACCCAAGCAAACGCGATTGTACAGTTGCCATTGGATGCGTGTGGCATGGGACTTCCTAACTACTCCTCGCTTTAGTCCCTTCGACATGACCCGCTCGAACAAGAGCGTCATGGGGTTCAATTTGTCGTTTCTCTTCAGCCATACGGAAATATTGGAAATGGCAATGAGTGATTTCTTCAAGTATGTACTGTTACTCTGGCATTATTAAGTATCTGGTATTGTAGTCGCTACTCTTTTTGCTTCAGGTGGCATGATGCCGGAGCATTAAACCCTCCGTTGGTTACCTCGTACGCGCTGAGAGATGTTGCAACAGCTCACGCCGCCATTGAGAGCGGCAAAACGGTAAGCTTTTAGGGACGTAGTATCTGAGAGTAGCGAATTATATACTTTGTAAAATATGGCTGACATTCTTCCATAATTGCAGCGAGGAAAACTAGTCCTGCTACCAATACCTGTGGCGCAACGCGAGGCCATCATACGTTACATTCGTGAGTCCAGCGTGGCTACTGAGTAGAAACCGATTTTTCGGCTCCTGTTTCCAATTTCTTGCCCTGTTGATGCTGAACGAGAGTATAATAAGCCCCTCTCTGCTTGACTAGTTCGTCGTGGGTCCCTTGCTCAACAACTTGTCCATCAGACAGAACAGCAATTTTATCGGCGGATCTGATGGTACTCAGGCGATGGGCAATGACTATCGTCGTTGTGTTACCGAAGGTCTTGGAAATTTCTCCCACTTCTTTCTCTTTCTTAGTGACGTTACCAAGAGAAGTTTGGAGACGCGCTTCGGTTTTGGCGTCTAGTGCTGAAGTAGCTTCATCTAATATCAAAATCCGTGGTTTTCGTACAAGCGCTCTGTAGTGAGGACATTGTAGCAAAGGAAAGCTTGCATAAAACAAAAAAAGAATATAGTTACACGCCAAAAGAGGCTTACCTCGCAATTGCGATTCGCTGTTTCTGTCCACCGCTGATACTAGTGCCTGCTTCGGCGAGCGGGGTCTTCAAACCATTCGTTAGCTCCAGCGCAAAGTCGCATCCAGCAATCCTTGCAGCTTCTTCAATTTCCTCCTGGGTAGCTTGAGGATTGCCAAACCTAATGTTGTTCTCTATTGAATCCTGAAAAAGCAAAGGGTCCTGCGGAACTATTGCCATTTGTGAACGCAGCCAATGGATATCTACTTGGCTTAGATCAACGCCATCAATTAAGATTCTACCACGTGTTGGTTCGTAGAATCGTTCCAGTAGCGCTGCCACAGTGGATTTGCCTGAAAATAAAGTACGAGGATAAGAAAATCATGGAACCCAAGAAGCTCAGTAGGTTGTGCTGAACGTACCTCCACCAGATGACCCCACAAGGGCAACGGTTGAGCCGGCAGGTATGTGCAAATCCAGACCAGTAAATACATGGTGATGCGAATTCACTGGGTACTCAAACCACACATCCTTGAATAGAACGTCACCTGAAATACCCGCCGGATTGGACGGCGAACACCAGCGCACACCTCCTCTTTTGTTTGATTCAGCACATGATTCGATGTACTTCATAACCCTCGAACCAGAACCGGCAGCACGTAGAGATTTGCTAAAAAGCATCGATATATTTTCCACAGCATTTTGCATCGAGGTTACTTGCATTAAAAACGAAGCGACTTGCCCTCTTGTGATTTCGCCTGCTTCTACGAGCTTCCCACTAGCCCACAGAGTACCTGTCATCACAGCCTGTACGCTCAGTGAAAGCGATGAGTGGAATCCACCGATACCGATTCCAAGCTTGATTCGTTTGGCGGAAGCTTCTTCGAGAGTTTCGCAATACTTTTGTTTCTCAAGCTCTTCTGCAGTGAAAGCCCTGACTACACGGATATTTCGTAAACTTTCATTCGCAATCCCTGCAGCATGAGCCGACGAATCCTGCGCAGCAGCCGACATTTCCCGTAACTTGTACCCAAAATGATTTCCGGCTATAATGAGGGGAACAACACTCGCACCAAGAGTTAAGGTTAGCTTGGGTGAAATATAAAAGAGAGTTACCGTCCCACCAATAATTTTTGTGGCAGACGAAATACCAGAAGAGATAACATCACGCAGGTTATTCTGCACAGCCTTCACGTCGTCATTCAACAGTGCTCCGAGTTTTCCTGTCGAGTGCTTATCGAAATTTACTATATCTTGTTCCAGCAGAGCCTGAAATAGAGAGAATCGAATTTCATTGGCCACGCCTTCTACCCCTTGGGACAGCAAAACACTCCCAAGAAAGCTTAGTAGCACTCCGGCTGTCTGAAGCCCAACCATCTTCAGCAACGACCCATATATACTACTTCCAGCTATCTGCGTCAAAACCAGGCATACGCGAATGAGGTAAACAACAGAGCCTTGACGAATTACTCCGAAGTCGTCAGCACTTACGAACTTATCCCACACTTCTCCAAGTACCACAGGGCTCAATAAGCCCGTAGCTGTAGCTGCCACTCCCAATAGAACTGCATACACATATACCAATCAAATCCACTTCCACCATCGCAAACACCACAACAAGGTCGAGGTCTGTTTGTCTACCTTCGTTTCAAAGATTCTTGACCTACCTGCACCCAAGATTCGTAGTCCATCTTTGCCAGATACGTACGTCCATACACGCCGAAAGAAGCGCGTAATTTTGCCTTCCGATTTCGGGGAGCATTTCACAGACAACGCCGACGGAAAATAAACGAGCGACGAGCCGTGGTCGTTGGACTTTGAGCCAGAAATTCCTGAGGCTGCTTCCAAGGAGATGGGTTTGGAATTGGCGTAGGTGGCAGCTCCTAGAGCTCCCAAAGTCCCCTGTACGATGCGTCCCAGGGGCCCTCCGCCTATGACGGCGGAGGAATGGATCCCAGCATGGACGGGAAAGAGAGCATACAATGATGTATGGGGTGTATACGAGGTGGTAAGAGGAGATCTTATCCAGGCTCTGGAAGCAGCACCTTGGAAGAGAAAGGGTTGTTGTTTACACAGACCATAATGCCGTATTGATGCCAACATTATTATTTCTCTTCCTGTCTGTCTCTTTTGTGTTTTGTATAATAAACAATACTGTTAATTATTTTTGGAACCTCTGTATATGCCTCGAACACGACGGAAAAGGACCTCTGGAGCAGCAGCTACGGCTCCCGGAGGTCCTCAGAGCTCCTCTTTATCAGCTCTATATCGAGCCAAACGACGCGGCGGGGGCACCGCGACGGCCCATAGAAAGAGGTACGTGCTACCATCCTCCCATTGGACTGAAGACCCCTGGGAATCACCCCTCTAGTGCTCTATGCAGAGCGCCACCACGCTATAGCGTGGATGGAAGTACGCCGTATACCTCTGTGGAATTACATAGCAACCCGAATTTGCTAAGTTTGGAGTTCGGTAATCGAGATGATCTTGGGGACAAAATACCGGCGAAATCGTCCGACTCAATTCATGCTGCGGCGCTCAAATACTTGATTCCAAACTTTAAAAATGTTAAGGTTAGTTGCATAAACTTGGTAGGGTATAATATATCAATCAATCTATGCTGTCTATCCGCAGCCGCGCCAATGGTCCTTGGAGACGATAGACCATAAAGGCATGAAACTTAGCAGATGGATTCCTCTAAAGACAGTACGTTCAGTGGTGGTGCAAAAAGGGGGCAACGGACTTGAGTCTGGTTCTGTTTCCGTCGCACAGAGTCCTTCGACAGAGTTAAAGCGAACAATAGATGATGCCATTCGGTATTCTGTAGATAAATACACCCGAAATCAAAGTGAGTGGCGTGATGAAGAGGATTCTTACTTCACTGGTGTGAGCTTAAATTCTTCGACTGCTTGCAGAGCGCGCTAAGCGATATAGCGGTGCCGCCGTGACGAGACGATATCTACGAGAAGCAGAAGAAACGGTACGATATCTTTTTATAGAAATAACATAGCTTGAATGACATGCAGTACGACATTTTCGCAGGACGAGAATTACCCGTCTCCATTACCTCCAGACACAAGTACGCAAACCGCCCACGCTGCTCCAGTTCCTGACCAAGCTGCTTCATCTATGCAAGAGGAGAAAGACTATTCGGCGGAGATGTACAATCGATATCGGGGGGAAGAAACTGGCATTGTAAATAATTCCGAAAGAGATGTTGCTCCCACTCCCACTACAAGCGCTGCTGAGGAGAGTGTGAGTGCTGCAGATGAAAGTGCTAGTGCCGCCAGCACGGCCGCAGAAGATGAAGAGGGGTCAGAGGGAGAGTCTAGTTCTACTTCCGAAGCGAACGAACAACAACCAACCAGCTCTAGGAGCGTCGAAACCGCTAAACCCGAAGCGAGCTCAGCCTCTTCTGAGGAGGGAGAAGAGGATGTCAATCAAGGTGAAGATGATGGCGATGAGGAAGGTGAAAGTGATGATAACGAAGACGAAGAAGAAGAAGAGGCGGAACTAGAGGAAGGGAGCAAAAGAGATGAGAGGGATGCAGAAGACTACAATAGTTTTGGCGACAGTGATGAAAGTAGCTTAGGAGACGAGTACGATCTGTAGTTCACGGTTGAATTGGCACAGCGATCAAAGCCGCACATAGTCGATTGCGCCTCTAGTACAGGCTCGTTCCAGGCGCCTGTCGACTCTATAGTGTCTTCCCGCGACTCGTCAGCTAGCTTACGTAGGTAGTGAACACATTGCTGCTTCTGGAAGGTGAAGGGCTTGGTACGCAAAGGGAGTGCGATTGCGGTAGCCAAAATGACCGGTTAAGAGATACATTAAATCATGAAAAAGTACAAACGAGTAAGTACAGTATTGATGTTGGATGATTCATCTAAAACCTGACCCTACTTTCGTACAGCTCAATGCGAGTAAGGTCGAGTCTCGAAACCCCATGTGTGTTTCTCCGTGTATGGTGGCATTGTCTATTCACTTCAATGATTACATAGCTGCGGACTAGCAGGGCTTTGGAAATGGCGGTGTTCGCTCAGACGGTTGTGGCACACTTCCTCTCGAGTTCAAGTTGAGCTAGCGGCCGCCAGATTCATCGTAATACTGCTACAAATACCACCGGTAAATATGGATCTATGCCTTTACCTCCGGCTCTTTACCTGGACTTTATATCCGGAAGAGGAGGTAGACGAAGCAAGCAAGAAAAAAGAACTGAAACAGAAGACTAGAACAATTTGGGAGATAGTGATGAAAGTAACTATCTGTAGCTTCCATAGGTGAGGAATGGAAGATCTAGCTCAAGATCAAAGCACCCTTGGGACTGCGTTGTTCAGGGTACTATCAGTTTCCATGAGTTCTTCGCGGGCTCGCCAGAAAGCTCACACAATTATGGACAGTTCCCAGATGTCATTCAGAATTTTTACCGCAATCGGATCACTCTCGTAGCAAAGTATGTGGGATGGAGAAGCGCGGGCGGAATGTGGCGGGTGATAGCGAAGCAAACCTTTATCACAGCGTTAGAGGCGCTTCAGAAGCAGCAATGCACAGACAGGTAGCCAGGCACCTCCCAGAAAAAAGAGATTAACGTGGCGCGTCGCGTCTTAACTTATATTCCTCATTCGTACCCATTAACCTTGTTTGTTTGTTATTCTGATGATCATGTATCTTTTCATTAAGGTCAACCCAACAACATTCATGTCAAATGATTCGGCGAAACCCGGCCGACTCCACTGTTCAGCTCAATATGAGTTTAGTCAAGTATCAAAAGCCGTTTACGTTTCAATTTACTACTCTGGGTATTGAAAGATTGGTGGAAAGACTACTTGTATCAAGAGAGAAAACCAGCAAGGTAAGGCATAGCTAGGATACAGTAGGCGGCCCAGCGCTTTGCCGCTCAACGATATGGATATGCACTCATGTTATGTACCGCGAAATTCTTCAAGCTATTCTAGGGTAGGTCTGTCTCTCTGTTCGTTTGTGTTGCGAGAGAATACCCGGGACACCCTCTCTCTGTCTCTCTTCTTATAGTGAATGTCGGCGAACTCACTCTTCCGATACGTGGCATACACACACAAATGTGACAGATAGCCCAACGGCCGGGGAATTTCGCGTCACATCGGTAAGCTTCAGGCCAATACATATGTACGGTACGATTTGATGAAACGCTTGCGTCAGACCGCAGAAGTGCCTGTTGAAGGTTGTGACTCAACTTGGGAAGCACCGTATCTTTTACAATACATCCTCAAATTAGTGTGTGTGTATTGATTCATACATGTACTATCGAATGATTACACTGTATTCAACTTCAAATTTGAAGGCTGTGACAGCCTGTGACCTAATGAGTGTGTATTCAACTGCCTGTGAGTCAGTCAACTTGTGAGACAACTTGTGAGAACTTCAACTATAGTAAGTACCCGTTAGCCGAGGCTACAAGTTGTGACTTAACAACGTGAAGATGTTGGAGCGACAGGAATCGTCAAGTACGGTTTGCGGTACGTTCTCATGCATGGTTCTAGAGTTGTTTTTTGCATTGTGAGCTCAACTGCTAGCCGCGCTCACTCCCGCCGCTGAGTCCATGGTTCACACCACCGGGACACCAGTCAGTTTCTTCGTGCCCCTGGCCAGGGGTCGTCTATATAGTATATACTAATCAGTACAGGTGCTTAATTACCTATCTCTGAATCTTTTACTGTCTTAGTGGGGAGTGCAATAATCTGGAAGTGAAAATTAGTCTTCGCGGTGGTACACGGCCCATTCCAGTGTCCTTTCTTGGCATGGCTCATCGTCAGTGAACGTTAGCGATGAGACTCGTATGCAGGCTTATCGACGACGGCGTAAGTAATCGTGTACTCCCCCGTCGCAATCACGTGCTGAGTGCGCTGCTAGCCCTTTGTTGGTGGTATGCCGTTATTCCAACACGCCTAGCTCCCACAACAGCAACCGCCGCCAATACCGACATACGATTGATTGAAGATTGTATTGAGACGGATGCTGGGAACCCGTTGCTGTTGCATCAGGTCTGCGACATCCACTGGGAAGACCGCCGCTATGCTCCAACAGACTATATCCAGCTGAACGCCAGCGAAACGTTCGATGGCCAAAACTATGCAGTCATTCTAACGAACATCGAGGACTTTGAGGGGCTATTCAGGATAAGCGCTACGGTACAGTCCTTTAACGAAGCCCCTCGAATCAAGTATGTACGTACGGCGAACGGGACGACTGCTAGCTTTGGTGGATTCATCGTCCAAAGGGAACAGAGATTCTTCATCGTAGACCGTTGCAGCAGTGTAGATGGAGCTGTCGGCTCCAACAGTGGTGGCATTGTGGGTTCCGAAAGTGGTTTGAACGATGGGCAAGTTGTAGTGACAGACTCGCGTTCTACAGGACTTATTAGAGGCATCAACGCTGGTGGGATTGTTGGAAGACATGCGGGGTACGAAGGGGGAATGGTGCATATTGCTGGCTGCCACTCAACTGGTGATATTGGTGGCAAGAATTCGGGTGGTATATGCGGGTCACAAGCGGCCTACCGAGGCGGTGAAGTGTATGTTACGCGGTGCTATTCGATTGGAAAGATTTCTGGAGTGTGGAGCGGCGGTGTTGTCGGTTTGGAGAGTGGAAATACGGAGGGATTCGTAAATATTTCTGAGAGTTTCACTACAGGACGTATTATGGGTAGTGGGGCAGGAGGCCTTGCTGGTTGTAGAGCAGCATGGAGTAACGGTGTCGTCGTGCTACAGGATGTATATTCGACGGGAGCAGTAGTCTCGAATGGCATAAGAACAGGAGGAATCTCTGGTGCACACTCTGGGGGAAATGGTGGGCGTGTGCACGTGAGAAATGTGTACATGTTATCCAATGGAAGGACATTTATGATTGGAGGAATTCAAAGTGCTGAGAAAGTGGAAGTGAAATATTCAGTCCATAACACGAGTCGTGGCGAAACCAATGCTTCGTATATTGTGGACGAATACAGCAAGACTATGCTTCTAGCCGAGGGAAATTCAGGCGATCTCGAGGATATCCGCGGACGATTGTATGAAACGACGGATGAAAATGGAACCACCCACAGGTGGTCAAGCGATATTTGGGTTGTGCGCGGCCCTGACAAATTTCCCGAGCTCCGACGCGTCTCCTTACAGCCGTCGTGTCTCGAGTATTTCTGGGAGCAGAAGCTGTTTCTGCAAACGTGCAATATCGAGTGGACCGACCGCGACCAGGACTTTGAAGACGGTTTTATTGAACTGGGTCCCAGACAAACGTTTGACGGACAAAATTATACCATTAATCTGACTGGCGTGGAAGACCTCGAGGGATTATTTACGGTGAGTAGTAAGGTAAAGTCCTTCGAAGAAGCACCTTTGATAAAGAACGTACATACTGTTAACGGAACCCTCACTGGTGGTGCTGGGTTCATTATGCGCAAGAAACAGAGATTCTTCAAAGTAGACGGAGGTAGCGCTACAGGAGAAATAGCAGGGCAAGCTGGGGGCATCCCCCAGGAGGGTAGTGGCGGCATCGCAGGTCGCGAGAGTGGACGCAACGAAGGCCAAGTTCTGGTCATCAATTCACACTCTTCAGGAAGTATAACTGGATTTCTGGCGGGGGGTATTGCCGGCGCTTATACCGGACGGAATGGTGGAGTCGTTAATATAACGAACTGTTTCTCTACAGGTGATATCAGGGTTTCGGACGCTGGTGGCGTTTGCGGATGGGCCGCGGCTCGAAATCATGGTAGAGTGTATATCACGCGCTGCTATTCGACGGGGAACATCGCCGGAATACGAAGTGGCGGGATTGTAGGAGGTAATAGTGCAAACTTCGAGGGCTATGTGTTTGTTTCTGAGTGTTTATCGACAGGAAATGTCAAAGCCGCGTTCGCTGGTGGACTTACCGGAGATCAGACAGCGCAGGGCAATGGGATCACTTGCATTACAGATTCATATACCACCGGCCAAGTCATGCAACGAACGGATCGGTCTGGAGGCATTTGTGGAGCATATACTGGCGATGGAGCGGGTACTGTAGCTGTAAGAAACGTGTACGTACTCTCGGGGTCCTTGGGTGAAACGGGCAGAGCCTTTCTGATTGGACACATTGACCCAACTGCCAGTAATGTGAACGTGAGTTACTCTGTGCAATATAGTGGCAAAAACAGCGATACGAGTAGACCTTCCAGTATTGTCGCCAAAGGAACGCGCAGTACTCTGGAGGAATTTGGAAATTCAGGAAACCTTGGTGATATTCGGGGTCGTCTATACGAGACGACGAATGCCGATGGTAACACTCACAAGTGGTCAAGAGACGTTTGGGTTGTACGAGGTCCTGACAAGTTCCCTGAACTCCGGCGCATATCCGTACAGCCGTCATGTCTCGAGTATTTCTGGGAGCAGAAGCTCTTTCTGCAAACGTGCAATATTTGGTGGACCGACCGTGGTCAAGACTTTGAAAACGGTTTTATTGAACTGGAAGCCGGGCATGTATTTGACGGCCAAAATTACAAAATCGACTTAAGCGGTGTTGAGGAGTTTACGGGATTATTTACGGTGAGCCATAAGGTGAAGTCCTTCGAAGAAGCTCCGTTCATCAGGAACGTATATACTGTAGGTGGAACCACAGCAGGCGAAGGTGCCTTCATTGTGAGAAGCCATCAAAAGTTCTTTCGCGTAGATCGTTGCAGTTCCACTGGTGAAATTGGAGCATGGCGAAGCGGGGCTATTGTTGGTTACTATGCTGCTATATATGGTGGTGACGTTGCTATTACCAACTCCAAATCCACGGGCACTGTTACCGGGTTGAGTGCAGGGGGAATTGTGGCGGAGGGAGCAGGTAATGAGGGTGGTGTGGTCAACGTAACAAATTGCTATTCGACAGGACCAATTTTGGGAACAAACACAGGAGGTATTGCTGGATATGGTGCCGGTCGAAACCGTGGTACCGTAAATATAGTGCAGTCCTATTCTACTGGCGTTGTCAATGGGACAGCAAGTGGTGGGATTGTAGGGGCTGCCAGTGGACGCCGAGAGGGGTACGTGTCCATCTCGAGGTGCTTTTCCACAGGTGCTATCATAGCAAAACGGAGCGGAGGTATTACTGGAGGTCGGACGGCTGGAACGGACTCTATCAAGCCGGTAAAGGAGGGTGGTCTGGTAGAAATATTTGATTCGTATACAACTGGCCAAATCTACCAGCATTCCGATCAGACAGGTGGTATTTGTGGAGCAAAGACTGGACAAGATGGCGGGACAGTACTCATTTCGAATGTGTATATGCTTTCAAGAGCGTTTACCGGGGAGAGCAGGACATTTATGATTGGCGGGATCGCCATTGATGCCAAGAATGTAACGGTGAAGTACTCGGTGCATGATGGAATACACCACCCCGTTGCCGCACAAGACCAGGGAAATAATCTGGTGGAACTTGGAAATTCGGGGAACTTGGACGATATTCGCGGTCAGTTGTATCACACAACTGATAAAGACGGACGGCTGTACCAATGGTCGGAGGAGACTTGGATGGTTCCGAATCCTCATCAATTTCCGCAGCTGCGGTGTTGCGCCGCGCCGTTCCCCACCCCGTTAACGACACCCATACCGTCACCCAGTGCCTCTGCTTCACCAAGTGATATCCCCAGAGCAACAACAAACCCTTCTCCGTCACCTAGCGTGAAACTGTACTTGGATCTCCCTGTACAGTACCCTCAGAGAGCTGTTAAGTAGTGTGTATACGTACATCTACGAATTTGCGGGCGCAGGCGCAACCCTCGTCGAGGTGTTACTCATGTACATGGTACATACACTGTATATGTGCACCGGGGTCGATGATTTTGTACTTGAGAGTTACTTATGTACCGTACTTCTAGAACTACGTGTAGTTACACAGTTTTGTATTTCTCTTTCATTTGGTTGGCGTTTGCAATCTCTTTCTCGTGTTTCCTGAGGATGCACTGCATCCGATGCAGCCACCCGAAAACTCCCCACCCAGGCAGACGATGCTGATGTGACCCAGACTGTTTTGGCGCCGAGGGACTTCCTACGAGCGAAATATATTGGATCTTCGTAGGAGGCTTCCAGTGGACTTGTGTAGGCAGTGTAAATATTCATGCCAGGCGAAGAACGGAAGCATGGCTTCAGGGGCGTCTTAACGCTTGGCGGACCATGTTGACCCCAACTCTATACAGTTTATACAAATTGCACCCCCATAATCATCAGGTTGACCCAGCCAGGCGCATCACCTTGACCCAGGCTGTTTTGGGACGGAGGGACTTTCTCCGAGTGAGATATATTGGATGGCAATGTGAGGCTTCCAATGGGCTTGTGTAAGCGGTGTACACATTTATGGCAAATTTTATCCCAGGCGGGGATTCCGGAAAAGGAATACAGCCCATCCGCAACTAGGAAGTATTGAAGTCTGACAGTGTATTTACGAAAGCATATCATATATGCATATGCACACAATAGTATATCAGCAGTTGGCCATTCATCTCCTCGAGAGCACGGCTAACTGGCCGTTTGACCACCCCGAATAAAAATTCTCAGGAAGTTGGAGAATCGATTGGTTCCTTGTTCCCCTAACAGAAGACGTGGAAACATATGACGTGGGTAGCTGCAGTGACACCCCTGTTGAGGGCTTGATCCCATCGCGTCACAGTACTCCCAGGCCACTCGCAATTCAAGAAAAGAGTAAAAGAGCGAAAGAGTAGTTGAGAGAAAAACAGTGAAGGAAGTACTGCTTCGAGACTCGAATAGGACTGTTGCTTTGCTGGTGGGAGCCACACAGAGCGGAGATGATACCCATAAGCTTAAGATGAAAGGCACAAGTCGACGGTGCAAGACTTCGCTCGCAGAGTGGATAAGATCATTTCTGGTGAACCAGTAGCAGTCGCCTAAACTCGTTGGACAGTTCCTCTCCTGATGTCCCGACGGATGCTGACATCACCATAGGAAAATTGATCGAGGTTCGTCCGGCACAGTCAAATTTGAGTCTGATACTCTTACATTTGTCTCGATATGACGGTGTCCTGTGCACGATGGTGCCAACACATAAGCGATCTGGCGACCAAAGAGTTCAGTCGAGGCCTTTTTCAGGAGAACAATCAAAAGCACGAAGTTTTTCGTCCTTCCTTCCCATAAGGATATACAAATTCAAACTGGAGAGACTCCTGCTCCTTTCCGGCAAGACGAAACGCATGACAGGGAATTCAAAGTGGTGGAGTGGTGGAATCGTGACAGTAGAGAGAAGGTGTTTGATGTTATTAGTGAACACGTGCGAGATTATCTTGCCGCTTTGTTGTCTACTTCTAAGAGTGGTCAAAAGTATATATTTATCGGGTACACGGACCCTCAGACTGACGAGTGCAACAAGTCATACCCTGTGGGTTTTCCGTGGCCTAACGTACCCGAAGTAGCCAACAAGGAACGTATCAAGAAATGTATTCGTGAACAGGTGGATAATCTGCTCCCGTTTCTGCCGAGAGATGCAGCACAGTAAAATTGCATAGCTTTCAAGATAAACTGCCAGAAGAATACCAGCTGTACGAAATAAGATATCCTCAAGGGATGAAGGATCAAGGGAGAATCACCGCCAGTAATTGTCACGAACACACGTTGAGGAATCATGGTAGCTGGTATATTCCAACTAAAGACCTGAATTTTGTTTATGCCCCACCTGCTATTGGGGACGAATTTGATCTTTTCCAAAAGCCCGAGGATAGCTGCGAGTATGATCATGTGAACTTATACGTAGCAGAGGTGACCTTTCAATGCAAAGCCCAGAACGAGTTTTCAATGGTGCTCATTTTTTTGGATCATTTCCCAGCAATACTATTACAGAAGTCTTTGACTTATGGGCATACAAGATAGGGGAGATAACATGGAGGGATGCGATTCCAGACATTCGCTCAAGTAATTTGCTTGTGTCTGGGAACTGTGCCAACGATATTGAATGGGCACAAGAGCCTTTGCGTAATTTTGACCTCGATCCCCAATGGTTCTATTTGTTCTATTTGTTACTTGGTACCTGCCCATAGTCAACAACTGTTGCTAAGGGTCAGGCCCCGCTGCCAAAGAAACGGGGATTTAAGCTGCAAAACACTCGAGGGCCCTATTGGGAATAGGCAACAGCTCGTTTGGCAGACGGCACGAAGAAATAAAAACATAAAAGGATATCGTGCAGGAGAAAATAATTGAACAAAAAAGGAACCCGCC
>LVLI01002190.1:0-14792 GCA_001687465.1 Halocafeteria seosinensis | reverse complement strand
GTCGCTCGTTTTCGGCGCTTTATGATGACCCTCTCCGGTATCATTGGCATCGTCATGGGGACCATTGGGGGCTGATTTCTTCCAAGACGACGCTGAATGCGATAAGCGCGCATTCGTCTTGGAGGCGGATGGCTGATTGATCGCTCGTCGTTGTTCCATACCGGCGGCTGCGGTGGTAGACGATGAAAACGGTGTCTTTGACTTTGTTTCTACCTCGTCCGCGTGCCGGACGTCATTGGAATCACCTTTATGGCTCGGTTGAGAAGTTTGCATGGAGTTTACGTGAGGTGACCTGAGGTCGCAACGATGAATTCCTACCCACCACGCTATCGTAGGGCAGCACTTGTATGACAACTACTGTTAGGTACCGACGTATGCGAAGTATGCAGTAGTAGCAAAACAACAAATGTGTATGGAAAGTTGTAATAGAGCACCGGAACAACACAGGGCGATGCCATTGGTCAAACAGACAAACAAAGGAAAAGGGTGCACATTTATGAAAATGCTTTACTTCGATAATTCATGTATAAATGAAGCTCTCGAAATTGCGTCGACATGTACCATACCGTATATATAGACGTATATACAGATTTATATGACGTGGATGTTAACCCATATTGGTACAGAGACTCTTGCTGTTTGGTCCGGCATTTTTTTCAAGGTACGTCAGCCCGTTTTACTGTACTTGTACAGTAGTTCAGAACCCGTTGTTGACGTCACGTCGTCAACGTTCAAATTCGCCAAATGACCACAGGCGGCGAATGGAAGTACCGTGGGCGGCCAACAAAGCATTTGAATCAATTACATGTATTAACATTTTTAATGTGCATGAACGATAAGCGGTGCGTGTACCAATGTCAAAAACGAAATTGTGGCCAACACCGATGAGGCCGATTTGCCATACCGGGTAAAGTATCTTCATACCCATGACGACCAAATTACATGATAGTCTTGACCACATCCTTCAAGGAAAAGACAGGTCAAATTCGGGGGTCCATAGGAAAAGGCTCCATTGGTCTGGGTCAATGGCTGACAATCTCCCATATTCAGGTGGCACAATTGCGATAACTGTTGAAAAGTTTGATCCGATACATGATCCGATACATGTATTCCTGATCTGGTACTTAACATCATATCCAAATACGTCAACTGACTCAAATAGTGCACGGCTTGATTGGCCATTTGTTTGCAATCACCCATCACCAAGCTAGACGAATGAGTCAATACCTGCAACGCTCGATCTGTCGTAGTTGATTGATGACAAAACGTTATATTCGAATGAAATTTCCTATTGGGTTAAATTGCCAAAATTCTGAGAGTGATAGGTAATGGTGTTATTTAAAAGATTGTACTTACCGAATGAATCCTCCTAAAAGAACATCATCGTCAAAATTAAAATTCCAAAGGCAGCTATTGACAACTTGTCAAACAAACCCGATACCGTGATGTTTGGTATACACTAACGTGCTTGAGTGCCGGGGAAAGGTGTAGCTTTGGACGCAGGATGAGTGATATACCCACTGGTCATCCTGTAGGTTGCTGGATACAGTGCTTTCAAAGGTGGGATATTCATGAATATCTTGTACTCAATCTCGGCCATGCAACAATCGAACTTGGCAGATCCACTATACTTGTAAGATAAGCAGTGTCTCCGTACGGTGCCTTTTTTCCTTCTTCTGTGTTACGACAAATATACAATGGGTGAGGAGCACGTACCGTAGACATAACTCGTCATATTTTATGGAAGGTGGATACCTTTCTTCAAATGTGAATCTGACGCGACATGATTAACTGACTCGCAAGCATTTATTGTGTGGCGCGATGAGGTGAAGCATACCGCCCATAAAGACGTATCAGCTACACTAACACACCTACGAGGTCGAATAAAATCGGAGAAGGATGTACTTCCGGTTTTGCTATTCCTTCAAATACGCATTCCCAAATTTCGTTTTGGTTCGTACAGTGAATGCACCGTGGCCATGTTTTCAATTCCGCCGACACTCCCCGCTCTTGAACCTTCTGAGGCAGATTGTTTTTCTAAGAATCGCATTAGCTCTTTTTTCAGCCCTCCTCTTAGCAGGTATACCATAGGGAAGGAACTTTCCCAATTCTCAACACAGTTAGAGTCACATGAGGCGTCGCTCGTCCCTCTCTAATAGAGAGAGAGTCTCTATCCCCAAAATCCTGATTCGCTGTCGGTCAGCGTAGCCGTCGGAGTAATTCGGTACCCAGCTGGCTGCCAGCCTGCCACGTCCTTCGATGAGATTAATTTCATCTTTCCCTTCTCTCTTCTGGACGTTCCAACGGTAATGCACTTTGTAACTCTCGCTTGCGGGGGTCGTTACCAAAAATGGGAATACAGTTGATTCACTCGATTCAGTGTGCTGGTGGCAATGGTGCACTGTAGGATGCTCCACCCTGCTTGATATACTGTAGGAACATCATCCATAAGCCACCGCATGCCAGCGGAGCAAGGTTACGATGAGGGAAAATGCATGTACAGTACATCCGGTGTGTAGAAGAATGCGTTAGTTTGTATTCTCATTCTTGTGTTGAGTTTTGGTATGAGAAATTTTTATAGTATATAGCTTACTCCAAATGGTGATCGTATACCTTTCTCACCGTGTTTGGCGCTGCATGCATGGAAAGCTAAACTGGTTGGTACGTACTACCTACTCAATCTGGGATTCATGGAGAAAATGAGTTCCACCTTCACATCGGTAATAACCATTTCCGACTTTTTGCCACCGAAACGACATGGGGCACCGTCTCATCTCTTTGATCTTTTGCTGCTTACGTTCTTCCTCTTGTCTCCGCTTCAACTCCTGCTCGCGTTTCCGAGCTTCTTCAGCCTGACGCCGCCGCTCTTCTTCAAGCTTTCGCATTTCCTCAGCCAGGCGTTGACGTTCGGCTTCAGCTTCCGCTGCTTCCCGTTGACGACGCAATTCTTCTTCGCGGCGTCTCTGCTCCTTTTCCCGCCGACGAAGTTCTTCTTGTTCTTTCCGAACTTGTTCTTCGAATTCGCGAAGTTCCTGGAGCCGCTGTTGCTCTTGCTTTTGTCGGTACTTGTGTGTCTTCTCGAGTTGGTCAAATTCTGCTTCATGGGTCTCTGAAACTCCCGAATTCTCCTTTTCTGGTGGAGGCGGAGGCGGAGGACGACGTTGCTCATCCTCCTCTTCCCGGTATACTAGTTCGTCGTCCTCACCATCAACAACAACTTGCCTTCCCAACGCTAATTGCTTCCGTCTTGACACACTCCCTACAGAGTCTACAGGAGGTCCTGCCGGGCGCTCATGAAGGAAGGCCTCCATTCCGCGGGCAACATCGTCATATTGGATCGTCGGAGAAGTTTCCCCTTCGTCATACGCTCGCAGGGATCGTTGAGGCAAAATCTTGTGTTCATAAGCTGTCGTTGCGTCACGGGCATTTGCCCATCCCGGCCGATGTCGTAATGTCTCGAAGCACTTCTGCAAAAGATTGAGAGCTCCTTTCTCAACGGTAAACCCATCTTGATGAGCCCGAGTCACAAAATGTTCTTTACAATCTTGGGCAGACCAATCGGGAAATTCAATCTCTTGCGTAAAACGGCTCCTCAAACCACTGTTACGACTCAACATCTCATACATGGGCTCGCGGTATCCGGCAACAATGACCACCGTCTTGTTCGCGTATTCTTCCTCAGTCATCAGACTCACTAAGGTATTGGCGGCTTCCATGCCATATCTACCTTTTCCTAATTCATACGCTTCGTCAATAAACAAAACACCTCCTTTGGCCTGCGCTAGTTTCTTTTTTACCAATTCCTTGGCTTCACCAACATACGAGCCGGATAAGTCCGCACCGGAAGTCTCTACTACATCTGGCCGAGCAATAAGACCTAGCTTCGTCAACATCTGTCCCATACACCTAGCAACAGTGGTTTTCCCGGTTCCCGGGGAGCCCGCGAAAATGTAATGTCGACTACGAATCGGTCTACCTTCACGTTGGTGTACTTCTAAATGCTTCCGTTCTTCTTCCAGCTTTTGGGTGACCTCGTCCGCTCCATGAAGCTTACGCAGTGGTGCTAAAGCATCATCGTTTTCTTCATTTTCCCCGGGACCGACAAAGTCCTCCACGGCCAGCCGCAAGGGATTGTTCTTCTTTTTCTCGGCTGCCTTTCGCCGGGATGACTGTCTTAACCGAGAGTTCATCCGTACCTTAGCAGAGCTTAACAAATTACGTACAGCTCCAGCATTTCCAAAGTTGCCAAGAGACCGCTCTTCAGCAAGGTGGTGGACGCCAGCTTGTAAGGCTCCCACAGGAAGTTCTATACCTTCGGATTTACAACAATGACGGAGAATTTTCCCCAAAGCAGTGTTACCGTAGTCCTCGAAAATGAGAGCATTTCCGGCGTTGAAACGCCGGGAAAGGCCCGGATTTTGCTCTCGCAGCATATCTCTCATCTCTCGGCCATATCCACACAGTAGCACTGCGATATCCTCCCCTGGAGTTCCCATAACCTTCCCCACCAAAGTGTCAATAGCCTGCTTACCGTACCCATTGTCATTCAGACAATAGGCCTCATCAATTACTAGAACCTTTCCTTGGCAGAGCTCTAGAATGGCACCAGTTTTCTGTTGAGTTTCGCCAACGTGTTCGCCAATAAAATCGGCAGCCGTTTTTAGCTCGACCGATCCTTTGCTTACCAACCCTAAAGCTTTCAGGATACGTGCGTAAATTTGTGCCACGGTCGTCTTGCCAGTCCCGGGGTTTCCGAGCATCAGGCGATTTTGTACAACTTCCATGATTTGATGCCCCTGAAGTTCCCTTTGGTAGTTATCGGCGACTAAATCCACCAGGTCGTAAATGGACTTTTTCACCGTTTTCAGACCAGTCAGCTCCTCAAGATCACACAGGGCCTGGTCCAGCTCAGGGATGGTATGCCGGGACGGACGTGGACCGAGGACATCCTCGAGCACAATTGTCGGTTTGTGCGGATCTAAATCGCTTCGAGTGGTAGCACGTTTGTATGCATTCTCAAAAGCAGTCCGAACTGCTCGCCCATTCCCGAATCCTTTGGAACCCCGCGCACGGGCGACACGTCGAACAGCAACACGACTGACATCAGAATCAGCATACCAACCCTTGGTCCTCAATATCCGGTCCCAGATCTTTCGTAATTGGGCATCGTAAAAATCGTGGAAGACGAGCTCTTGAAATCGACTCACCATACCAGAGTTATAACTGTAAAGTTTGGACTCGATCTCATCCTTGTAGCCGGCTAAAATGATCGTTAAATGTTCACGGTAGTTTTCTGCGGCTACCAACAGCTCGTCAACGATATCTCGACCCACGGGATCCTGTGCTGGCTCCAATTGGTACGCTTCATCAATAAATAGGACACCACCAAGAGAGTCTTTCAATAGTTGCTCAAATTCCTTAGCGCCCTTTCGCTTTAGTAGGGTCGCCGTCGTCTCATTATACACGTCTGAAGATCGCGCACCGACCTCGTAAAGCAACTTCCCAAAAATTCGAGCCACACTGGTCTTCCCTGCAAATATAAGACATTTAGTCGTCCTTAGCTGACAAGGGATCCATCAATATATTCAAAGTAAAATGTCTTACCTGTACCAGGATTTCCAACGAAGCTAAAATTGAGCGTGGTATGAATACGGGAATCCTTCGGGAGGCTACGAGCAGCTTGGACCGTTGTGTAGATCTGGAGAGCTTGCTGCTTCACTTCTTCCATACCAACCATATCCATAAGCTCTTCCATGTATTGACTACTTCCTTTACCTGATTTCGCACAAATTTGACGCCATTCCTCTTCTGCAGTCTTTGGTGTTTGTTTGGTGCAAGACTCGTCGACGACTTGGGGGAAACGTGAGCTCTCGGTAAGCTGGCCACTACAAGCTTGGAGCTTTGCAATATGACCATCATATGCGCGGAGATGTTTTATTTCCGATGGACTTAGACCATTCAAAATGCGGGAGCTTGAATCAGCTGTAGCAACACCATCCTCCAAACTTGAAAGTCCTCGTAGCAAAACAAACAGCTTAAGCAACACCGTGGCTTCTAATGATTTCGACTCCTGACACAGCAATCGTCTGCCTAACGCCAAACATGTGAGTACGCTCTGAACTTCCACATTGCTCACTATTTTCTGGTATCTTGACTCGTATTCCATCGCATACTCTTCAAACTCGTCCCCTCCATTCAGACACGTCAGCATTGCAAGTAGATACGCTTCAGGGTACGAAGGAGAAAGAAGCTGATACAAGCTACCCTTTTCGAGTATGTAGCACCCTTCAATGTCTTGAACCTCATCCCAAGCTTTGTCCCACAACACTTGCTCTCCTTGGGCCTTGCCATGGAGAGACGGGACCAGACCAGGAAGTCCTGCTTTAAGAGAAGCTTTGTCCGGGAACACTCGAGCACACAGAGACTCTAAGGAACCAAAGGCTTTTCGAACGGTTGAATGTCCCGACGATCTCTGTTGGCATAATTGCTCTAACTGACGTTCTAAAACTTGCTTGCATAACTTTGGACTGTATTGACATAGGGTATCCAGCAACGCTTCTCCGTGGTCATTTCGCGAAAATAGGGACGCACCCGTCAAATGCAGCGTCGCGTCCAGAGCTCCCGATAATTCGTATTTTGCCAAGGTAGCCACCAATGAGGACCCATCGTCCAATGCAATCTCTAGGCTCGCAGGATATACCCCTGTAATGAGTGCGCGGAGTACTTCGTCCGCATTGCATACTTCATCTACAGACAGAGAGGACGACGATGGGGCAACAAAACTACCTAATGTGCACCACACCAGACACGCGTGTTGTTTCACTCTCTTGAGTATATCTTCTTTGGTATACTCTGCCGTAGTGTTGGTCTGCCCTTGTGATTTTGGGACTCCATTATTGTCTTCGTTTCCTCTTCCCGCAGTAGCAGTTGGGAGACGGACGTTGGCGCTTGACAATCGAACCGATGCATTTTTAGTTCGACTGCATACGGCCGGGTAAACATTGTTCCCGTTATCACTCAACGAACTCCTCACAGAGTGGAAAAGTACAAAAGAGAAGCAAGAGATTGTCAGGTTGCCAGTACTTTCATCGAATTCAAACTGAAACTGTAATTGATCAGATTCCGTTTCCGTCGTGAAAGATGGATGACCAGGTAAGGCACACCTGGATTCTCCCAATTTCTTGTTCTCCTCCCAAAGTTCCACGTGAACATCATCTTCTGCGTCACGCGACGAAATCCAGAGCCCCAGTGATCCGGCGTACATGCCGAGCATGTGATCATTCTCAACTGACTGCGAAATATCAAATGTTTCATCCACTAGTCCCAACTCAGTCCGACCGCTCCCCTGGGTTTGAACCGTCATTGTCCATTCTTGGACATGCCCCGAGTCTTTGATAAATGCCGAAGTTCCCCGAATGCCCGCAAAAGCTGAGCGCTTATTACGGCGAGACTGCCCTTTTTGCTGGACGCCAAAGGTCACAAACTGACCATCTCCTTTGACGTCTACTCCGCTCCCACACATGGTTGTGTCAAATGTCCACTGACATCGTGAACTTGTTAGGGTTCGTACGTCCGATATAGGGCTGTCTTCTTCAGCAGTATCAGCCCCGGTGTTTTGATCGAACTCCTCTCCATCATCATCCATAAACCCCTGCGCCTCAGTATTGAAGAAAATGTCCCGCGGTACCTGGATATCTTGGGACGCATCACTGCACTCAACACTTTGGTAATCCAGAACCAGGGTGCCTTCGGCTTCTTTCCATCTCTCCAGACACTCCCCACTGGGGAGACGTGCTGCCACGATCAAGTAGGCCTGTTTTCGTAGAAAGGGGGGAAGACCATGCCCTAGGTAGATTTGAACTGCTTGTTCCAAGGATAGATCTTGCTCTGAACACGATCTTTTGAGACCCGATTGAACAACTGACGAAGGTAGGTCCCACTGCGTGGAGAGATGACCAATCATGGCGTCGCATAACTCCGTTGACTGTTGCGTAATCCAATCCCAATGACTGGATAATTTGCTGAAATCTTGATCCAAGAACGCTTTGATTGCCTTTCGAGCAACACCAGTTAGGTTAATTACTTCTTCCAAGATTGTTTCCTGATGTTCCGGATAGGTTTTGCAAAGATAATGTAGGTAATCTTGAACAGTTGGATTGGGACCGAACGCAGCGAATGCTTGCCTTCTCCTTTCTTCTTCGGCCTCGCGTTGTGCTCGCGCTGGTTCATTCTGCGACAAATCGCACCAATGGGAATTCTTGCAAGTCTATTTGCTTGTCTTTGTTACATGCGTGAGCAACTAACAGACGAAGCGAATAAATAAAGATGCTGCTTACCTTATTCCTCTGACAAAGTTGGCCGATATCACGCGCGATACCATCACTTATTTGATTGTTGTCTAAATAAATCGTAGTCAGACTCGTATTCACTCGTAGTGCATCCCCCAAAGATGTGGCCCCTTGATCACCTATTTGATTGCTGTGTAAATCAATCGTAGTCAGACTCGTATTCACTCGTAGTGCATCCGCCAAAGATGTGGCCCCTTGATCACCTATTTGATTGTCGTTTAAATAAATCTTAGTCAGACTCGTATTCACTCGTAGTGCATCCCCCAAAGATGTGGCCCCTTGATCACCTATTTGATTGTTTCTTAAACCAATCGTAGTCAGACTCGTATTCACTCGTAGTGCATCCGCCAAAGATGTGGCCCCTTGAGCACCTATTTGATTGTTTTCTAAATCAATCACAGTCAGACGCGTATTCACTCGTAGTGCATCTGCTATTTGTTGGGCACCCTGGTCTCCTAGACCAGATCCACTGAGGCTCGCTTCAGTATAACCACGATCATTCCTTCGGATCCGCTCTATGTTATCTCGTACGCTTGTTGGAGCAAACATCTTTGCGTGTGTCTACAATAGTAGTATTGCTATTGCGAAAATGAATGATACAGTGTACTGTAATTGCGCAGAGCCTGGCCTTCAGGTTGTTTGTTTGTTTTTGTTTTTCTCCTGGCTCAGGTATTTGCTTCCAACTGATCCAAGCAGGATACAAGTACTGCGCCACCACAACAGAGAGTGAGAGAAAAAGAGAGACAAGAAAATGCGACCATCCGATTCGCAACCCTAATTGTAGCTGTCGACACACTGTGAATTGCTCATCCCAAGATTTTTCGCACGCGCGCTGAGCGGCTGAGTGCGTGCTACTGCGTCATCAACGGATAGGAACTGGATGATGCATGACCATGAATGAGGGCGATGGAGGTAGTCAGAACTCTACTGCTAGTTAGAGAGATGGTGGTGATCATTAGGGAGTGTGTAGAGAAGTGCCTAAAGCCTGAGTCGTCTACACTTGTCGCTCACCAAGAGCGTTTGTTCACGTAAATGAGGGAGTAAACAGCATGATGTAAGGACGAGACGGAATGGAACGTTGGGAAGACACCAATGGGGAAAGGGGAACGAGAGCCAGGAGAGAAGAGGGACGAAGAACTGAGACGGACGGCACGTCTCGGGTGGAATCCGGATTCGAGAACAGCCGAAGAGCAAGCTACACGAAAGGTCTTATACGTGCAAGAGGAAACTAACAACAATATCCTCCCAATCCTATTAAGCAATGAACTGCTAGCTAGCCATGCGGAGGTCCCATGGGATGTGACGGAAACGGATACTGAAGTTCGGGTCGGCGTCAATGCTTTGAAGTCACTCGTTTATGCTGCCTCTCTCCTAGTGGAACAGCGGGCCTGTAGCTGCCAGACACAGGCGCCAGCTGCTACCTAAGTGTAGCGGCTAACATTCAGCTGCCGGTGGGCCATCAGTCACATCTTCGTCGTCGCATGATGTGGCTACTGTACTGCTTCGGCGTTAGTCTGGCGTGCATGCTTTTGCCCACGTCAAATAATGAAGACATCGGCCCGGTTCGAGGGCTGTGCGTGTTTCTCTTCAGTAACTTTCGCGGCTGACTGGTATCGACGCTGGTGTACTGAACAAACAATTGCTGTTGATGCTGTTGAAGTTTTACTGGATCCCGTTTTCCTGAGAGATTGTTGTTGCTGCAACGAGCGTTCGAAGTTAAAACGGGCGTGTCATACTTGACCAAAGACGCTGAGACGGCATTGCTCCCTTGGACTTTCTTACTGCCTCCATCAGCCCCTACTACAGGAAACTCCAGGACTTTTTTTGGACGAGCATACGTTGAAACCAAACAGCGAGTTACCCGTCTCCTTCCTCTTCTTTCTGTTGCTGTAACAAATCATGTAGACGATCTCGCTTGGCTTTCAAAGAATCTAATGTTCGCGTTTCCTCCCGGAGGATTCGACGGACTTTCGCTTGTTATGGACGTGCTCTTTAATTTGGGACAATTACTTCGCTGATTTATTCATCAATTTGCTTTCGATACTTCAACATTCGCTCTACCGCAGAGGACTTCCGCTGCCATCCTGCCAGTTCCTTGGTGTCAATATCAGGCTGAGACTGGGTTGACTGCTTGACAATTTCCAACACCTGCTGCAAGTATTTCCACTCGCAGAGGGTTTTGCCGAGCCGCAGGAACCCTGAATCCTTCCCGAGCTAATTCAGGTTCATGGGCCTTCAAACTTGATCGCATTTCATCAGCCCTCATCGCCTTTCTTGCCGTCTCTTTTTCAGACTTCCCAGAGAAGTTTTCAAATTCGACTTTCCTTGCTCAAGGACAATTATATACAGCATCTGACTTGTGGGCCGCTTGATACGAAGTCTCTTTTTCTTGACTTTGCCACAACGGTTCGCCGGGAGTTTGAAAGGGCTGCGTGGCGGTTGCAGCAATGGGGACGCCACCTGAGAGCGCTGGGTAGCAGCCTTTCGCCCATTAAGAGAGGACAACAGATCCCCTAATCGGCAACACCGGTCCCCGCGTGACCCTGGATTTCCTGGTGACTCTGCGTTCCCTCGCAGCCCTTGTATCATGAGTATGTTCCTGCAGTCTCCTTTTAAAGACTTTCCAGAGGGGTTTTCGAATTCGACTTTTCTTGACATACATATAACCATCCTTCCTGGGCGCATGTACTGTCGATTTACCTTCGTTGAAAATCCCTGATGACACACCCGTAGCCTGAGACCCACGCGTCTTCAGATTACTAAGCAGGATCGCATGGTTCTGGAGTACTGCGTGCTGTTTTCGGATTATATGCTGCATCGAATTTACCTTTTCGTTGCACTCCGATAAATCGCGCTCAGCAAGCGTTAAACGATTACGGAGGGAAGAAACATCGGTCGACAAACTCTTTTCGAATTCTTCCCTGTTCTGCTCCATCGATAGAAGTTCACGTGTGATGTCTCGCTGAGTTTTTAATTCACTGCGAATCTTCGAGAAGGATCGCAAATCCTGTTCACGACATCGGAGCAAACTCCGTAGCTCGTCGTAAAGACTCTCATAGCGAGCTTCAAAAAAGCAAATCAAGTCCCATATTGATTGAATACGGGATCCGTCCCATTTTTCTTTCTTACCCTTCGATTCGGTTTTTTCCAGAGAAAGAAAATCACCAATGCCGGTAGTATTCGTGTCCAACGCACTACTCCAAGGATATTGTGCAAACGCCCGTTCATGGCCATGGAGATCATTTCGCTTTTCCGCTTTCAATTTCTCCACTTCTTCCTTTCCTAATGTAACATGGTCAGCTACAGCCTCTTTGCGCTTATATAGCTGCGATAATAGTTGCTCCTTTTCTTTCATCCATTCATTGCGTTCGTGCAATATCAGATAGCTAATTTCATCAACACTTAAATGATCGTCTTGTTCTTCTGCTTCATCATCTTCGTCATCAACGTCGGCTATTTCTTCGTCATCAGTTGTCGCTGTGTCACGGTGCGAGCCATTCTCTGCATACTGCTCCTGAATCGGGTGATCGTCGTCGGATGCAGTGTTCTGTTGCAAAAACCATCGATTGGAAGGACGGCTCTCATAAGTCGAGCCGCCAATGATAGCAGCGGAATGCGCAAGCCTATCGGAAGAATGCCGCCGGACAGGGCGACTCTCTGAAGAAGAAGGAGCATCGAAGCGTGCATTCAATTCTTCAGAATGATTGTTTCTGAGGTTTGCGTTATCCAGAAAGTGACCAGATGAAAAAATTATCGGACTCGTGTAAGAGTTTACCGACGTTCCAGATCCACGCCCATTTTTTCGGCGACGATACTTCGACGTGTCCGAGTGGCGTTGCACAGGTTTCGAGTTTCCTTCTGGTGCCTTCCTTCCCTTAGTCTCTGGTGGACTGTTGGAGGAAGAACGCGAATAAGACAAAGACGGAGACTGAAAAGGACTCGCCACATCGTTTGTGCTCGTGCCGGTGCCGGCAGAAGTTCGGGCGGATACAACGTTACTGAGTCGATTCACTACGTCGCTACCCTCGGGTCTATTTCCGTGAGGCTCTCTGCAATTCCAGTAAAGGATAACTTGACAATGCATGGGAACTCACTCTAACGGTACTTTGACGTGACTTACCGCAAGGCCTCGTCCCGTTCCAGCTTGTCCGCTTTCGCTTTCAGCACTCGTTCGAGGTGGCGTTGCGCCCCTCGTATTTTCAGCACACTCGCACTCTGAGGCTGCTGCGCATTCGACTTATCTTCCGGAGAGGAGGGGTTTGGACTTACATGTATGGGGGGTCTCTGAGGGGCTTCGCCCATTCCCTTACCACCGCTCACTCGTCTGCCGCTCGTTTTCGGCGCTTTATGATGACCCTCTCCGGTATCATTGGCATCGTCATGGGGACCATTGGGGGCTGATTTCTTCCAAGACGACGCTGAATGCGATAAGCGCGCATTCGTCTTGGAGGCGGATGGCTGATTGATCGCTCCTCGTTGTTCCATACTGGCGGCTGCGGTGGTAGACGATGAAAACGGCGTCTTTGACTTTGTTTCTACCTCGTCCGCGTGCCGGACGTCATTGGAATCACCTTTATGGCTCGGTTGAGAAGTTTGCATGGAGTTTACGTGAGGTCGCAACGATGAATTTCCTGCCCACCACGCTATCGTAGGGCAGCTCTTGTAGGACAATTACTATTAGGTACCGACGGATAATAAGTATACAGTAGTAGCAAAACAACGCATGTGTATGGAGAGTCGTAATAGAGCACCGGAACAACACAGGACACTGCCATACACACAAACAAAGGAAAAGGGTGCACATTTATTAAAATTGCTTTACTGTCATAATTAATGTATAAATGGAGCTCTCGAATTTGCGTCGATCGTATCGACAGACGTTCAAATGACGTGCATGTTAACCCAAATTGATACAGAAACTCTTGCTGTTTGGTCCGGCATGCATTTTTTTTCGAGGTACGTCAGCCCGTTTTACTGTACAGTAGTTCAGAACCCGTTGTTGACGTCAACGTTCAAATTCGTCAAATGACCACAGGCGGCGAATGGAAGTACCGTGGGCGGCCGGCCAACAAAGCATTTGAATCAATTACATGTATTAACATTTTCAATGTGCATGAACGATAAACCTTGTTTATACCCCTGTTAAGCGGTGCGTGTACCAATGTCAAAAACGAAATTGTGGCCAACACCGATGAGGTCGATTTGCCATGCCGGGTAAAGTATCTTCATACCCATGACGACCAAATTACATGATGGTCTTGACTACATCCTTCAAGGAAAAGACAGGTCGAATGGGGGACGTTGAAAAAGGCTCGATTGGTCTGGGTCAATTGCTGACAATCTCCCATATTCAGGTGGGACAATTGGGATAACTGTTGAAAAGTTTGATCCGATACATGTATTCCCGATCTGGTACTTAACATCATATCCAAATACGTCAACTGACTCAAATATGCTCCATCTCCGCCATGCAAGAATCGAACTTGGCAGATCCACTGTACTGGTACGATAGTGTCTTCGTGGGCGCTGGCTGAACTTGCCTTTTTTCGTTCTTCTGTTTTACGACAAACATACAATGGGTGAACAGGTAACTTTGCACGATGGCACGTACCGTAGACGTTACTCGTCATATTTTATGGAAGGTGGATACCTTTCTTCGGGTGTGAATCTGAAGAAACATGATTAACTGACTCCCAAGCGTTTTCTGTGCGGCGCAATGAGGTGAAGCATACCGTCCATTAAGACTTATCAGCAACACTAACACACCTACGAGGTCGAATGAAATCGGAGAAGGATGGACTTTCGGTTTTGATTTTCCTTCAAATACGAATTCCCAGATTTCGTTGTCATTCAGTGAATGCACGGTGGCCATGTTCTCAATTCCGGCGACACTCCCCGCTCTTGAACCTTCTGAAGCAGATTGTTTTTCTTAGAATCGCATTAGCTCTCTTTTCCGCTCTCCTCTTAGCAGGTATACCAAAGGGCAGGAACTTTCCCGATTCTCAACACAGTTAGAGTCACATGAGGCGTCGTTCGTCCCTCTCTATCCCCAAAATCCTGATTCGCTGTCGGTCACCCAGCTGGCTGGCACGTCGTTCGACGAGATTAATTTCATCTTTCCCTTCTCTCTTCTGGACGTTCCGATGGTAATGCACTTTGTAACTCTCGCTTGCGGGCATCGTCACCAAAAATGGGAATACAGTTGATTCACTCGGTTCAGTGTGCTGGTGGCAATGGTGCACTGTAGGTGCTCCACCCTGCTTGATATACTGTAGGAACATCATCCATAAGCCAGCGCATGCCAGCGGAGCAAGGTTACGATGAGGGAAAATGCATGTACAGTACATCATGTGTGTAGAAGAATGCGTTAGTTTGTATTCTCATTCTTGTGTTGAGTCTTGTTAGAGAAATTTTTATAGTATATAGCTTACTCCCAGTAGTGAT